>CAAKHD010009026.1:0-11369 GCA_901007705.1 Fistularia tabacaria | reverse complement strand
ATGGGCGGGGGGGGGGGGGGGGGGGGGCCGGGGGGAATTTCCTGCCGCCCCCCCCCCCCACCCCCACCCCCGCAGGATGTACCCCCCCGCCCGCCCCTCAACGCCGCCCCTTTCCATAACCAAACCCCCAGCTGTCGCATTCTGCTCCAGCTCGGATCCTGCAAATGAAACGCGGCGTTGTGTGCGCTCGCACGTATACGCCGACACAATACCCCCGGTGTTGCTGTGTAAAGACCTCGTCTCGGTCCGGCCCGCGGCGGCTCGGCCTCTGTTTGCGCCGCAAAATGAAAGGATAATAAATAGCCAGACAGAGTTTGGCGGATTTTTTCCCCGTTTAGGCAAGAAAGTGCGGTCTTTTCGGCGTGTGGGGAAGAGACAGAAGGCAGTGTGTCGCTGTATAAATATATATTCCTTGGATCTGTACGTGCGACTGCGCGAAGGGAACACAGTCAAACTTTCACGGTCTCACTGTGTCGCTGGTTTTTAATTTGTATCTATTTTCATGTGGCAGATGTTTCTCCATACCACGGGATTTTGCGGTTTAAATGTATTTCCCGCAGGGGATTAATAAAGAATAAAGTATTAAAAAAAAAAAATTTTTATAGAATTTATCATTTCAATTATTTTTGGGGTAAAATAGGCATTTTCTCGGGTGGCAGGCAACCGCTCAGTATCCTGGGCTCTGATTGGCTCGGCGGCCGTTGCATCATTCTCTGCGTCTCCTGCGCGTAGCATGCATCCGGCACCTCGCCTCGTCCGAGTAGGCGATCGCTACTCGCGGTGTTACTTGTCGGTGTCGCGTCCGTGCGAATTATCCGTAAATTTTATTCCAGCCCCCGCTGTGACGCCCAAACGTTCTGCACCTTGGAAGGTATCTGCCGCTGAAGCCAAGCGGCAGAGGAAGATGCTACTTCTCGACATGTTGAAGCACGTGTAGGAAGTGTTTGTAAGAGTACGAGAGAGGTTAATAAGTGCAGGCGGGGTCATAAAGCTTAAAAAATGCAGACATGATCAAATGAAAATGCGGTCGCTACTTCGCGGCCCTACGGCATACGATAGCAATGATCCGTTCTCACCCTCAAGCAGAAACACGGCTTGTTTACGGAAGATTTTGACCAAGGAGTCATCCAGTTCCACTTCCTGCAGCTTGGCCAACAGCTGCTCTTCGTTTCGACACACCTTCTCTTGCGCGTACAGCCCGTCGGGCATCACCCGCTGCTGGCCCAGGCCGATCAGGGCGGTCTCCACGGCCAGCGCCACGTACGACTCCCCGTCGCCGAGCAACCGCTGCACGGGCATCCGCTGCAGGTCCGTGCGGCTGACTACGCTGGAGCAGTCTGCAAGGAGGGCGGGGAGGCAGGTGAGACCGAGGAACCGGGTTCTGGGGTCCACCTGAGAAGCAGGTCTGCACGCAGAGACCCCTCCGCGTGAAGCCCAATCGCTGCTTCATCTGGAGCACGGGTTTATAAGAATGCAAAACATAGATTTACGTATAAACACATTGAGGATTCTCTATTCATCTGCAGCAGGTTCAGAGGAGACTACAACTTGGAGGCACTGACACTTTGAGCTGCTGCCGCGACGCATTTTAAATATAAAACGGATTTAATATTTTTACAAGATGAGACAGACTTTATTGATCCCACGACGGAGAAATTCAATTGTCACAGCAGCACTGCAGCAATGAAAACTGTGCAAATAGCAATAACAGAAAGAACATGCAAATGAAGGATTTAGATCAAAATAAATATGTACAAGATATATGGTGTATTACAAAAATATTAAAAAAATGAAAAAGAAATAAAAGAAATGTTTTCGAAATAAGAGGTGTGGAGATTTGGGTAGTAAAAATGAAATAATAAGTAAGGCGTCACGGAGAATTTTAGATTTGAGTTTCCAGTCAGATAACAGAATATTTAGGAAACTGACTTTGTATCTCTTCACACGTCATGTTAAATAACATCTTGGGGAAAAGCACAACTTTCGAAGTGGATTCCACCTGCGGAACTGCGTAAACCGTAGTTTTTATGAGCAGTTTCGAAAACGCCGTTCCACATTTCCCCTTTTTAGGAACGGCAGCGGTCGACGGACAGACGGGGCAATCGTGAGAAAAGTCCTCCTCCCATTCTGTGTGGATGATAGCCTAAGCGTCCTGTTCTTCTCTATGCAGCGCCATCTACCAACGCTACGATTGAAATTACAGAAGAACTTTTCCGAAGTTGAGGAAAGGAAAAAAAAAAAAAAGCAGGAAGTTGAAAATCTTGCAATAAAAAAATGTAGCATCTATGTGACGGCCGAAGTATAAGCGGTACCTGAGAGGTCGAGACAGGTGTTGGAGCCTTCCTCTCCCGCCCTCCCGGACTCTGTCAGGGTGCTGAACAGGGTTCCGATGGGGTCCAGTGGATGTCCCACCCAGCCCTCCATGTTGGTGATGGAAGTGTGACCTTTGTGAAGCAGCTCTGACGTGAGAAAGAGCCCATGGAAGATGCGGTTAAACACACACGGGGCCGGATGGGGACGTCGCCGTCGCCGCCGCCGCCGCATTCGGTCTGAGTGGCTTCACCTTTCTTGTGCCGGCGAAAGTGCTCTAGTTGTCTCTGCTGCTGCCGCCGTAGCGTGTTCACCACGGCGATGGCGAGCCGGAGGGCTTCTCTGGGGTAGCCGTGAGAACGCAGGGCGTCCACCCGGGCGCACGCCGTGGGGACGTGTTCTGAGGAGAGACGAGAGACTCCCTCGGTGTCTGCCGCCCGAACGCCACCACGCGACGATTAAAAGGATATATACCCACTCACCGTGCCACAGGGGCCAGCCGCGCGAGTCGAAGAGGGAGCCCTCCTGGTTGTCATGGTAACAGTAGTTGGCGTAGAGGTCGCTGGCGATGATGTGCTGAAGGTGTCTGTCCTGCCAGTGCAGATCGCAGGCCTCGATGGCCCGCGTGAACACAGTCCTGTGGGGTCGCATCTCTGCGGCACAAGAGACGGAGATGAGCGACGAGACGGAGATGAGCGACGAGCCGGCGCCCGCCTCCTCCGGTGCAAGACCGTAATTCTGATATCCCGCTAGTTTAAGGCCCGGCGCGCATCCGTAAGTTCTAGTGAGCAGCCACGGTTTTTGTTGTTTTTTTTCCCGCGGTTCTAACGGCCTCCCTGGAAGAGTCCACTTCAGTAAAAGAAAGAAAGCAAAGACAAGCTGGCGTTGAAGGATGAGAGCCGTCGCTGTGCGTCAGAGGAGGCGACCGCTCTAATTACGCGGCTCCTCACCTTTTCCACCGGGAGACGCAACGCTATAAAGTGCAAACATTATTGACAGACGTGTAAACTTGTCAGTCTCCGACCTTGGTTGCCATGGGCACCCTGAGGCAGTGAGTGGGTGAGGTTGGGCAGTTCGTTGCCGTGGTTTCCGTCCTCCCAGGGGCAGACGTCCACGCTGTTCCATCTGCGCAGCTGGCGCAGCCACGAGGACTTCTGCTCCGGCTTGCAGTGGGGGTTCAGTACGATGCACATCCACAGGGCACCTGGAGACGATGACGTACGCCGTCAAACTCAAATACACCGGGTTTATTGATTACTTCTTGAGATGACCTTGTTGCACATATTGAACCTGGAACCAACAAAGCCTATTAGGCAGTGCCTATAAAACAACATTAACCGCCAAATAAATGACACAAAAAGATCAAATCGATAAGAGAGGCTGCATTTACGGCTCTATCTGCAAACTCCCCCGGAGTAAATCCAAGTGAAAACATGTTTTCTGCAGCCCAAAAATCATTCCCTTCAAAGAAAAAACCCAAAGTCCTCTTGCAGCAAGAGAAGAAAAGTACAAAAATGAAACCGCATTTCAAACTGATAATGCTTTAAATCTCCGCTTTGCCGCGATGCTCACTGGTCTGAAATAGTCAGAAGACGAGATAGAAGACACACAACTCTGCCCTTGGCACCACTCTGCCTCCCACCTGCATTGAAACCCATGTTTTCATTGCCCATCCCTTCGATTTTGCCGTTTTTGTGGAGCCATAAGGCCTCTGATGAAAGAGCGAGGCTCACGGACCCGTGACCGGCGTGCCAACGCAGTGGCGTTGCACCGTGGGAGTTGGAGTGTTGAGCCGGTGGGCGCAGTGTACCGGCGGGCCCGCTCTGACCGTAATTGCACATCATCGCGCGAGCCAAAGATAATTCATTCACGGGCCGGATGTGACGGGGAAGATGCGTCGTCAAATGCGACCGTCATTTGCAAAAACTACAGTTATCGTGCAAGATTTCTCGGCCCGCGGCTCCCCCCCCCCCTTTTCTTTTGCTGCACGTCGTGTGCGCGGCCGCCATCTTGCGCTGGAAACACAAACTCTGTGAAAACAGAGGACTTAACTAGTCCCACGGCAGCGCCGATACCGCACATATCATTTTGGAGTAAATTGGAACAAACAGAATTTGAAAAGTGTCTGAGTCCCCCGGGGTCCCCGGGCACGTTCGGGGGGGGGGGGAGACCGCACTCTGAAGACTGCGCTCGTCGGCCGTGAGTTTGCAGCGGCGGCGGCGAATCATTTGCATGAACGCGCCAAGGCAAAGTGAGTTTGGGAGGAAGGACAAAGGCAAGGACAAAGACGCAACACGAAAGAACACAAAAAGGTGAGGAAGAGGGGCGCAGACGAGAGGGGGGGGACGGAAAATGAAATGTGCGGGGAGACGATTTGGACAAGGAGACACGAGCGAGGACGAGCGAGGACGAGCGAGCGAGGCCGGGCTTTGTGTCTGGAGGAGAGCAGGAGCCGCAGCTCAAAGGAGGGAAAGACAAAAGAGGGAGAGAGAGAGAGAGAGAGAGAGAGAGAGAGAGAGAGAGAAAGAGCCGAGAGGCAGCATTCACCACACATCAGGGGGAGTGATAAGGACTTTGGAAGAATGGTTTGAAGTGCAGACTTCAAAGAGGCCCTACACACACACACACACACACACACACACACACTCACACACACACTTCGCTCACACACACACACACACACACACACACTCACACACACGCACCGCACACACGTCCAATTCCAAAAATACGTGGGATTGAAACAGATGAAATTATTGTGCGGCCCTCGCAAAGTGCAGAACAAGACCAAAGGGAGAGAGGGAACATCGTCGTCAACAACAACAACAACAACAACAACAACAACAATAACACCGGCAGCAACATCGACAGACGCTTTGGTGAGACAACAGAGGCTGGAGACACGACGGCTGCCGTCCCGATGCCGCGGCGCTTCCTCCCCCCCACCGCGCTTCGCTGTAGGTACGGCGTGTTTGACGGAGCCACGCGACATATCAAACTAGAGGCTGCACAGCCGGCGGCGCTCGGGCTCAGCAACCCAACACGTAGCATGGGGCGTTTGAGTAGATTACAGACGGCCGTCACATTTGGGGCGGGGGGTGGGGGGGGTTCGAGGACGCCGAATCCACTTTCGCTATGAGGCAGCGGGAGTCAGGGCTGCGAGTGTGTGTGTTTTTGTGTTTGTATGTGTGTGTGTGTGTGTGTGTGTGTGTGTGTGTGTGTGTGTGTGTTTGCTGTCTTGGAAACAAAGGACAAGTAAACAAAACACACATGCGGGCGTCTGTGACTTTGTCTCCATTCCATCAACCACCTTGCTAAATGTGTTTGTGCCTGTGCATTATGTGCTGTACATCTATGTGTGTGTGTGTGTGTGTGTGTGTGTGTGTGCGTGTCCTCCTTACCCAGCTCGTCCCAGAGCTGTCTGTACTTGTCGGTCATGGTGGTGCCTTGCTGTCTCCACAGCGCCAGCCGAGGGTCGGCCATGAACTGCTCCGTGATCAGTGTTAGCATCCTCGCTCCATTGGAGTCACGCATCTTCAGCATCTCCCTCACCTACGCGAGGACAGAGGAACAAGACGGAGAGGACAGATGACTACAGGTCTGCACGCGCGCGCGCACACACACACACACACACACACACACACACACACACACACTTGCACAGATATACACGAAAAGAAGGACAAAAATATACGCACAGCAATTTTACAGCAAATAAAAAACGGAAAATACCAACCTTTTAACTGATGCTAAACTAACACTGCTACATATATAAATATAAACAAAAATATATACACATATGTTTATATAAAAATATACACAGTGCAGTGGTTAGTGCATCTGTCTGGTATTGTGAATGAGAGGGCGAATGTTTGTATGTGTCTGTATGTTGCCCTGTGATCCACTGGTCCGGGATGAACCCCAGCTCTCGCCCAGTGACAGCTGGGAAAGGCTCCACCCCACCCTCAACGCGCCACCCTGAGAGCAGGATAAATGGTAGTGAATGAATGAAGTCATGTGATCTTCCATAGTGCACGGAGAGACCGAGCGTCCAGGAAAATGAGAACACGATGGCTCCTCTTGAACCGAACAAATCACATCGCCTTGTATTTGGAAGCATCGGAGCAAATCCCACAGAGATTGCATCACTGCTGATAATTGCCGTGATATTGTGTGAGTGTTCGGCTTCATATAAAACCTAAAAAAAAAAAAAAAAAAAAGGACCTTTTCACAAAATCCTGCATTGACATTTGGAGGAGATTTATCTGCAGACGTTGCAAACTGCGCGTGCTTATCGGCCCGGCCTTTGCATCCAGGTCACCGTGTTTCTGTCGAGAATCGTGACGCCGGATGCCGGACAGTGGTCCAGGGAGGACAAGAGGACGATTCCTGTGTGACGGGAAACTAAATCCCTCTCTGTGTGATTCTGGCCTTTTCAAATTCGGCTTACTCGACCTTCACTCGCCTTCACTCACAACGTCTTTCCGACAAGCACAAGCATAAAAAAATTTTTTTTTAAAAAGGGCTCAAACGGGACTCCCGGAATATTGTGTCAAAACTTGCATCTGCCGATCTGTTCAGGCCACCCGGTGGCAGCAGAAGCAGGAATTGGAGCAGATCTCGTTGCCTTCTGAGTTGACGCTCATCAGCATCGACTGCATAGCCGGACTTTTTGCACAATGGAGGAACGTTAGCATTAGCTGCTAGAGGCGCCGGTATCCGCTATTGCAACTTCCTCGGTGCTTATTCAAGCGCCGGACGGTTTCCGAGTGCTCGTCTGCGTGAGGGATCGCCCATCCTTGAAAAAAAAAAAAAAAGACGGACGAGGAATCCGGACGTGCTAAAAGCACATTACACATTAGCGATGGCCTAACCTTGCTTCTGCAGAGGCAGGCACGAGGGACAACTACGTATCCCTAATGTAATTTTTTTGGATGGCGGGTCCAGAGCGGGCTGCATCGTGACCCACTCATCGGTTTATACGTCTCTCCGCCGCTGCTCCTGCAATTAGCGCTCGCTGAGAGGCAGCATGCAACTTTTTAATGCACGTGTCGATGCCTGTCTCGGATTACTTGGAACAAAGGCCCGTTTTCATGAGGGAATTGGTGAGAGGCAAGTGCGGGGAAGAGTGAGAGAGAGTGAGAGAGACCAGATGCAGGGTAGGTGGGAGAGACAGCAACGGTGTCTTCTTATGGACAGCGAGGGAGAATCATCCGCGGGGCCGGTCGGGGCTCCATGCACGGCGGCGGGATGCTAACCTTGCTGAAGAGCAGGTTGAGTTGCTTCCCCGAGCCGTGGTATCCCCCCTGGGATAGGAAGAGCTTGACCTGCTCCTGGACCTGCTCCTCGTCCAGGTGCCAGCAGTTCTCGTCATCCACACTGGCTCCCGCCGTGGGGTCCGGGGCCCCTGCGCACCAAAACAACAACAAACCAAAAAACTGGGTTAATTTCGGCAATTCGAGAGACCAAGTCGGTAAATGTTTGCACTTCCACGTCGACGGGCGATGGGTAGTTTTGTCCGGCACGTATTCTGTGAACGTGCACGCACCCGCGGAACCTGCCAGAAGGGGATCCGAGTCCGTATGTCAGGGCTATGACCCGACTGGCTGCCTGTACGCTGCGTTCTGAGCAACGGCACAAGAGCCGCTTTTAGCCCGATTCCATTTCCAGACGCCTCGGTTCAGATGAGAATTCACCGTCGCACGCGCGGCGAATCAAAGGACGGGACCATTCTCGGACTATTTCGCCGACAAACGGAAAAGCTCTTCCGGGACTACTACTCCTTCATCCTCTGCCCCGGCGAGATCTTTCGAGTCTCAGAAATAGTTCGGACCGAGCCGAAACCGGAGATCGCATGTCGCGTGAGAACACCATTAGTGAGTTGATCACTTGACAATTGTTGCGCCATTAATGTGAGGAATTTTTTTGAAAAAAAATCACCTTAAAAATGACAAAAAAAACCAAACAAAAATAGAATCTTCAACCCCGATCAATCAATGGGATTGCCAATACATACAATCGATGAACTTCTTGACGTTCATTTTTTTACCCACACCTGTGAGCTCTATTTCTGCAGACCTTTTCCCCTTTCTTTGTCTTGCTCGCTCTCCCTCAGATGTAAATAACGGGTCTATAGTGTTGATTCAAGGCACACAATCTTCTTCTTTACTGTCTGGATTTCACTAATGAGTACCATTGATCCTGCCACACTTAACCTTCATCACACAGTCAATATTCGCCACACACACACACACACACACACACACACACACACACACACACACATGCGCGAGCATCTTCCTTACCGTGGACCTGGTTGATTTCGGAGTTCTGCGATAGAATCTCATCCGCTAGTTTCTGCGCCGTCGGTAGCACTTCGGTGTGGTGGACCGAAATCAGGTACTGGACGAACTTCTGCAGCTGGTCCCGGCTCATCTGGAACAGGGTCTCCGAGATGGGCAGGTGCAGCTTGACCAGCTCGGGCTTCCGTACTCGGTAAAGTGACAGCGCCACCACGTGGGCGCAGTAGAAGATGTCTTTGTTGCCGCAGGTGCACGTCACCGCCGTGATTTTGCAGCGGTCGAAGCTGACGCTGACACTGCATACGAGTTCCGGGGAGGAGGGGGTGGCGGGGTCGGTCACCGTGCCGCTCAGATGGAAACCTGGACGGAGGAAGAGGGGAGGAAAAGCCTACCGTTAGTCCGAAGTCCCTTATAAGCGGGTGGAAATAACCTGCCGGCGATTTTAATAACACGGGGAAAATCAAAGCGTGTCTTTGCTTCGCACTTCACCGGTTCCACACAAAGTTGTATCCGTATTATCGAACAGCCTTTTGATTGATGTCCCGAGGAATCGGTCAGCTGATTGGTTTGTTAAACGTCAAACACCCGTGGCAAACCTTTATTAACAAGCTCACGGTCACCTCGAGTGTCCGACCACGCAGACCCAGAGTCGCTGAGAAGTTTGAAAAACAAAAAAAAACAAAAGCGGTTAGCGCTTCCGCCTCGCAGCAAGAAGATCCCCGCTTTGACCCCGACTTGGGAGTTTGCATTTTCTCTCCGTGTTTGTTTGGGGTTCCTACAGGTTCTCCGGGTTCCTCCCACAGCCCGAAAAACATGCAGGAGGTTTATCGGACACTAGAAATTGAGAGGGCCAGCGGGGGTGCATGTCCATACGTGGCCCTGCGACTGGTCCGGGGGCCGAACTCTCGGCCAATCACGGCCGGGCTAGACCCCAGCTCCCCGACCATGAGGGCAGGATAAGCGGTAGAGATAATGAACGAACGAATGAATCCATCAGACTGTATCGAAATAGAGGTCGACACTGGAAAGGTGAGTAAATGACAAGTTGTCATAGCTTAACTTCAAAAGTGTTTTCTATAAAAATACAAAAACGGTTGTTAGCTGCCTTCCTTGTGCAGGGACTTGCACAGTCATCCAGTCGCTGTCACGTCATCCTTAAGCCGAGTGGGGTCGCGGCGTCCAGCGTGGGGCGTGATGATCACAGAAGAAGATCAAAAAGAACAAGTTCCCTGGGTGAGAAACACCGAATGCTGATTGGTCCAATCTGAGGAAGGCACACAGAACTCGGGCAGCAAAGCACACAGAAAAGTGGAATCTATAGGCGGCAAAGCAAAGCCTGTATCAAACTCGAAGTTCCCCGAGCAGCAAAGCCTTTCCTCTCAAAGTGTTCCTCAGCTGTTTGTATTCCAGACAAAGCAAAAGTAAAGTTTTTATTCCTACTTTCAATTATTTCCGCCGTCTGTTTGAGCCGCCGCGGAAACCGTCCGGCCCTCATGCTGCGCGCGTAAACAGCAGGCCGATTATTATGCAAACTTACGGGAATCGGATGACCGGATCGACTCATTTTACGTGCCCTTTAGTTATCTCCGAGGTAACTACTGCGGCGAGGCTGGAGTTCACCGACCATATGAAACAGATTTGACCGCAGTCACTTGGCCCCGGGTTCTCTTACCATGACAGCGTGATCAGGACCAGCTGCTCAGGATCCTGAGCGAGGGGGTTCGTGGGCACTGACCCGGCGATCGTCTCCGGCAGGAATCGCGGACGAGACCGGGAAGACGGCAGTCAGGATATAAATTATAAAGCCTCTTCTTGGAATACAATGTTTGATCTTATCCTGACTGAGCTATGTGGAGGAGCGGCTGGTCATTATGCAACCATGAATATGAATGAGCAGGGCGGGGTCCCCGGCAGTGGCATATAAAAGAGACGCACGTGTACACACACACACACACACACACACACACACACACACACACACACACACACAATCGCAGCGTGAGATCATGCATTTATTAATAATGGGAGTGGTTAGGAGAGGCCGAGAGTACCTTATGAATGCATTTATGCACTCAGGAGAGATCTCGAAGATACATGTGGACCGGGCGAAGACATACATCTCTTAAATATGTTTATCAAAGGGCCGCGCGCACGCGGCGCTGTTATATCAAGCATGTATTAATGCAGATATCAAAGAGTCCTCTATGCCTGCGCATTAGGTAAGGGGGCTTGAATATTTGATAGTATATAAATAGAAAAGTGGTGAAGGGCAGATCCTCTTCAATCGGGAATTTGGCGAGATATAAAGAATTGAACGGGTGGAGGAAAGAAGAAAAAGGCAAGGGAGAAGTAAATAGGGTCACGGCCCGGGCCCATAACCTGAGCGCTGCCTTCAGGTCTCAAATAAAGACAAAGGAAACTATTGTGGCGGCTTAACATTTACCATCTGCCGTCTCCCCGAAGCAGATTGCTGAGATACAGTAAAGGATTCTCTCTGCGTCAGGTAGACTCGGAGGTGGAAGCGTCTGAGCGGCAAAAAGGGGCTCCGTCGCCCCTCGGACGCAACCGTACGAGTTAGCGCCTCGGCTATTAAGCATCGGTCACACCAATACGTATCAATGCGGACGTGCAGAACATCGCCATGGAGATGCATCTCTCCTTCCCAGGTGGCAGAGAGAGAGAGAGAGAGAGAGAGAGAGAGAGAGAGAGAGAGAGAGAGAGAGAGAGAGAGAGGGGGAGAGGGGGATAGAGGGAAGG
>CAAKHD010009025.1:0-10779 GCA_901007705.1 Fistularia tabacaria | reverse complement strand
AAAGTCTACCACCATTTGTCCCTCTACGTTCCTATCCTGGATACCAAACCTGCCCATCAATTCTTCATCACCTCTATTGCCTGCACCAACATGTCCATTGAAGTCTGCGCCAATTACCACTCTCTCATTTCTGGAGATATTCTGCATCAATTCATCTAACTCATTCCAGAACTTCTCCTTCTCCTGCAACTCACATCCCACCTGTGGGGCATAGCCACTAACAACATTGAGCATCACCCCTTCAATTTCTAGTTTCAGGCTCATAAGTCTATCTGACATTCTTTTGACCTCCAGAACATTCCTAACAAACTCCTCCTTCAAGATAACTCCTACTCAATTTCTTTTCCTGTCAGTACCATGATAGTACAACTTAAAACCTGCTCCCAAGCTTGTAGCCTTACTACCTTTCCATCTGGTCTCTTGGACACACAGTATATTCACCTTCCTTCTCTGCATCATGTCAACCAACTCTCTACTTTTTCCTGTCATCGTCCCAACATTCAAAGCCCCTCCTCTCAGTTCCAGACTCTTGCCTTTCCTCTTCTCTCTCTGCTTCTGAACACACCTTCCTCCTCTCCTTCTTCGACCCACAGTAGCCCAATTTCCATTGGTACCCTGTAGGTTATCGGCACCAATGGCGGTCGTTGTTAATCCGGGCCTCAACCGATACAATCGGAAATTTTTTAGGTTTGATTCGCAGATTCGGTTTTGGCAAAAGTTTTACGCAGGATGCCCTTCCTGACGCAACCCTCTGCATTTATCAGGGCTTGGGACCGACTCAGGGAGACACTGGCCTGTGCCCCCCCTGAGTCTGGCTCCAGGAGACACTGGCCTGTGCCACCCTGAGGCTGCATTTTTTTTTGTATGGTCTCATTCCTCTTAATTTATGGCTCAAAAGAGGGCTGAATTTATTGATAAGCTCACTTTTGTTTCTTATTGAAATAAAGACAATGACAACTCTAGATGAGAATAAGCTACACTGAAGTTACCAAAAAATGATTGTGTATTTCCTTAATTCATGGGGTACATAAGAACCTACACAGAATTTTTGGATTTTCAGAATATAACTGCCAGAGTTGGAGGCAGGTCAAGGTTACGATGGATCGTTATGCAAATGGCAGGGTTGATTGGCAGAAACTCGGCCGAAGGGGGTTAGGTGGGAACAAGGGTACAACTTTTAGAAATTTACCTGGATTACAATCTGATTAGAACCTGAATCTAAAACTGTATATTTTATATTAGAATGATATCTCTGCCACCACATGTGAAGAATCTAGACAACAAATACATTCTGCTCATGATTAATATGTGTAATATTGAAAAGCTGAGAATACACCTGTGTAGCACACTAAGGGCCTGCATAAGCACCTTTAACATATTTGAATGCTATTATTCCTGACCAGCAGTCGTGGGCAGGGATTTTTCCACTTCTGCCTCACAGCAAAGACATGGGAATGCTTTTCTATGTGGGATTTGCTCACTCTCACCATGTCTGTTATTTTGTCTGTTGTATGGTCGCAAAAAGGTTCTGGATCAGATGACAAAACTAAATAAATGAATTGATAAATAAACTATCAGCATTCAGTGTCTTTATAGCTAGTGTCAAATAATAGTAGGCCACCTAAACTGCTGAAAAGTATCCTCTCCTCCAAATATCAACTTCATTCATGTATGATCCATGGAATGCAAATAATTTTCTTTTAAGCAAAAATACACACAAAGAAAATATATTGTTTATTTGTCCATATCAGATACAACTGGAAAATGAAATACATAAATAATAAGACAAGGCGTAAGAGAAAATAATTTTGCATATTTCAATAAATAAATATCATTTCATTTCTCTGATTAGTGGTGTCCCGCACCCAACATCATTCCAGCCATTCAATAAATGCATAAAAGATATCTTTCTCAGCTGCAACAGTGTGCATGTGACTGATTAACTTGGATTTCTGCCATATTACAGTATGAACATGTTTATGCACGAATATTCATGATTACTCACAGATTACACATATTATGTATGCAAAACGAGCATTGCGACATTTGGCCAAAGGTTTGAAATTCACTGGATAAAGACGTTAAAGGACAGCTGGCCCAAACCTACCGCATGATTATCTTGAATGTTTCCAAATTTTCTGTTTATTGGCTATTCAAATAGAAACAAACTGAAATTATGTAACATTGTTTGTGAGTGAGTTATGTCAACATACTCCATATTTATTAACAAGGAATATATGAAACGTTCATTTTTTTGCTCCAAAGTTATTTAATTATTCCGGATTTATTTGAACATTTCAAGACTTGCTTTTGATGATCTGTTCCTCCCGTCACCCGCGGATGACAAAGATGTGGATAGAAGTGTCTACTCTTACTATGTAGTCATAAACAATCCAATATTTTTAAAGCCACCATGTAGGTAAGCAGCTTATTTACCTTATCAAACCAAAGTACAGTATTTTAGTCTTGTTCCACCCGGTCTGCAATGTTAGTCTTGACAGGACTGATAGGCCCATTGGACTGTAAGACTTGCAAGGGATCGTCAACTGAGGTGATGGTCTCTTTGGATACTGCCCCTGCCTGATCTTGTTCAGGTTGCCTTTGATCTGGGTCTTTGTGATCTTTTACAGCATTTGAGGGATGTGACTCTGACCTTAGTGGATCAGATGGGTTCACCTCCTCACTCCTCCTTTGTCTCTTCACAAAGTGACGCAGAGAGATCTTTTGCAGGATTGTGGAAGGTGGAGGTGACTCCCGGTGAACAACTCGCAGCTCAGCACCATAAAGTTTGAGCAGTCTGCCCCAACTTAACCAGTAAAGGATGTCACAGTATTTTGCTGCATTAAACAGAATGCACCGGAGGAGACAATCTTCACGGTCCTTCTGTTTCTGTTTGGAGAAAATATTATAGACCATATTTTGTCTGATTCCCCTCAAACTGAATGCGGTTAAAAATACTCACAGAGTTGTACAACTTCCTCTTGTAGTCCACACAGAGAAACCTTTTTCTTCTCATTCGAAACATTGCCACAAAGTTGCCTTGATTTGTTTGTACTGGCACAAAAACTAGAAGAAATCAGATCATGCTGTATGACATATAGGGGTTTCAAGGACTGTGCTGCATGATTGTGCTGTATTCTTATTGTATTATTGTATGTAATTATTTTATTAGATATTATCTCTAATCTTTTTGTGTATTCACAAATGTTTTACGCAAAATATAAAGTATATCATTAAATATTTAATTTCCAAAGTCCAGCTACAGACATGTTCAAGATCTGCATATGGGCCTTGCTTCAAGACACTTTAGTAATCTAAAATTTTCCAACTCAAATTGAATCTCTGGATCTTCATAATAAAAACCTAATTTACCCTTTACTGTATTTAAGCAGAATATTTCCGCTTGTACCCCAAAAAACATTCTGTTACATTGTAAGTTGGAAATGAAATCACTTATCAGTGCTGTGACAAAGATAAGAAGATATTGTTGCATAAAATGGTTTCTTCAAATATACTCCAAAATATTGTTTTTGGTTCTTTAACGATTCCAAGTGGTATGAGACTTGTGTTTTAGAAACAAGGTGATTTACTTGGCAGAACTTGGGTTTTTCAGCGATTTAACCACGTAGTTAAAATGTGTTTGCCTCTTGAGGCAAATGTGCCTCTGGAGAAATTCAATGTACCAAGCTTGATTAAGAGATAGATGAGTGTAATTTTCCATCTGAAATCAAATTTAAGCATTAGCAAGACCAGAGGAGGACTCACTACTCACCTCGATATTCTCTGTGAAAACCTTTTTTCATTGATCCATTCAGCTCAATGTAGAAATGTCCGATACTGGCGAAAATATCTGTTCCTGTGTTAAAGCTGGTCTGTTGATGTTCTTCCTGCTGTTCTGAGTCCCATCGACTTGGTTTACAATCCACCAGAAAAGATACATTTAGGGAAATTGGGAGTAATAATAAGAAAGCTTGTTGCATATTAGGTGAGGATGCTGTGTGCTCTTTATTTGAGCAGAACAAATGCTCAAGTTGATGTATGAACAGTCACTGGAGGAGGAGAAAGTCCAACAGGACTATTTAAACACGAGGTCGATAGACCAGCTAACTCATTTACCAACACAACACAAAGCCTGTTTATTTGTGGTTTCAGGGTTGACACTGTAAACTGCTTGGAGGCTCTCACTTCAACCAGCCTATTTTATAACCGCTCAAGAGAATGATAACTATGGGAAATACTTTGACAGAAATATGTATTTTTTCCTTCATAAGAAGGACAACTACATAATTTAATGTGTCCATGGAGGCTGTTGGAAAACAGAGATGGAGAGGGAGTACAGTGTTCAGTAATGGAGATGATGAAGACGACGGTAAAAGGAGCGAGGTTAAAACAGGCAAATTCTGCTTCATCTAATGTTGCTGACATGTGCCTGCCTACAACATGTATGCATCATTAAAATTTAGACACAAGGATATAAATTGAATATTTTTTTTAGCACATGCTTCAAAAATATAATGTTCTAAGTCAATAATCAATTTATTACATAACTGTTTTTACACACATCCAATCAACTCTACACAATTACTAAATTTTGAACTAAGTGGTACTGATTTCTGAAATTTGTGCCATGATGTTATTAAATTATTTGAAAATTTTGCAAAAATACTGTCTTCATATATATATTATACTTGTAGTGGGTGTAAGATTCTGTCAAATATAGAAGTGCTCCTGATTGATACTATAACAGTAAGTTTGACCAGATGTGTGAACTTGTTTGCAACAAAAGCAAGACGTTTCAGTAATAGGATAACAAAAAATAGAAGTGAAGTAGGGAAAACTTCCAAAGAACATGCTGTAACTATGGCATTTTTTTTCTTACATGAATTGTGGATGCTTTAACATGACCAAGTTGGGCAGTGTGATGCAGCAGTGGTAGGAGAGTAAAGTTATGCAGTGATGTCAATTTGGCAAAAATATGACCAGCTTTTATGCTGTAAGGTTAACGAGATATTTCATCAGTGACATTATTGTTTCGGAATATGGCCTCATAGCATAGTTGCATTTGTTGGCCAAATTGAGATTTATCCACATCTTTTCTCTTCAAACATTGTTGCATTATCCTGCCCAACTTTGGTTATCATAAGGCAAGTAGTAAAACAACTGGTTGTTTGTAAATATGAGTGTTTGTAAAAGAAAGAGATGCTTAAGTTCACTGCACGATTTGTGTCCTAATGTCTCCTGCTCTTTCTGCAAAATTATTCACATATCTAGCTGAACTTACTGTTATAGTGTGGCGGGCACTAAAGGGTGTGGCCTCTCACCCAGGGACTGAGGGCTTGGGGGGCGTGGTTATGGAGTAACTATATACTGGCGTTCTCGAAAGTTCTCTAGATTAATTGTTTGTCGGTGTGTCCGCATTTAAGTTTGAACTCCTCCACAACTCCGCCGTCATTTCCTCGTCAACACACCACAATAATATCAATAAAAAGTACTTGTATGTTTCCTGAAAAAATATGTTTTTTCTTATTTTCAGAAAACCTTTAAAGATCCATCCATCATCCACGCTTATCCTGAAGTCAGGGTCGCAGAGGATGCTGGAGCTTATCCCAGGTGTCACTGGGCAAGAGTTGGGGTACACCCTGGACTGGTAGTCAGTCAAATGCAGGACTACATATAGCACAAACCATTCACTCTCTCATTCACACAACTGGGAAAAGTTTACATTTGTTTCAGTTAAACTTCTGTATGTTTTAGGACAGAGGGAGAAAACTGGAGAACCCGGAGGAAACCAATGCAGACCCAGCGAGAATATGCAAAATCCACACAGAAAGCCCCCCTGGGGAAATCAAACAAGGGTCCTTCTTGCTGTGAGGTGGGAGCACTAACTGCTGTGCCAACTTAAAATATGTCTTGGGCAATTTTGCTGTTAGTTTAATGATTTTGAAGAATTATCCATCTTTAATTTGATGTTAAACTGTCTGATGCCTGTCCTTTTTCATCGTAAATAAAGTTATCCTGTCCAGAAGGAAAAACTGTCTGAAGATTGTATGGATTTACAGGTGTTACAAAATGTTAAGGCTGATCAGTCAGACTGAGTATTAAAATACTGGCAACAAAAATAAATGATTGTATCAGGTTATCTCTACAAAACCTCAGACTTTCAAATATCAAAATTTGCTTTAAATAGATGCAGAGGCTACTTTATTATTATTTCTATCATCATTAGTAGATATTTGTTTTGCATTTATTTTACACAAACACACATTTCAACTGGACTCAGTCAGTCAGTCCTTCCATGCTTCTCTCCTGTCTTCTTTGCACATCAATTGCACAATGGACAAGGAGCTAATTCCTCAAGGGGATGGGTTCTTCTGGAGATAATGTGCTATGACAGAAATCAAACAGGTCAAATACACATACACACAAGCACTCTATAAAGCAACTCTGTAATTAGAAATGACTGTTTCTCAAAAATATTTTATCAATGCAATATGGTGCTCTAAAATACCAAGGCATGTATCCAATACCACATTAAGTTTGTATTGTGGCGGACACCTAAGGGTGTGGCCTCTCACCCAGAGACTGACGGCTTGGGGGGCGTGGTTAAGATGTGTTCAAATACTGACATTCCCGAATGTTCCAGTGAGTTGAATTGTTCTGTTGGTGTGTTGAGATTAAAATTGGAAACTCCTCCGCAAAGCCTCCGGCATTTCCTCGCCAACACACCACATTGGTGACGCTGACGTGATGTTTGATTGTGAGGAAATGTGCGATTCTACCTCGGCCATGTCGCCCCATCTCGCACAGCCGGCCCTGCCCATCTCGGCCGCAGTTCTGGCAGAGCGACCCGGCCGCATGGTTTCAGCACGTGGAGGCGATTTTCCACCTGCATAGAATCGTGTCGGAGGAAACGAGGTACTTTTTGGTCGACGCGGCGCTGGACCAGCGGACCAGCGGACCACCAGGCGGTCCATGGAGCTATCGCGCGATCCCCCGCTGCGTGGCAGGTATGCCACGCTAAGGGACTTGCTGCTTCGGAGATGCAGTCTGTCCGCCACGGAGCGAGCGGACAGGCTACTTTCTCTGCCAGGTTTAGGCGACTGGTCAGCTGTGGACCTTATGGAGGACATGTTGTCGCGACTGGGATCTGACGATAGCAAATTCCTTTTTCAATATGTTTCCTGCGGCAACGTCCGGCCCCAGTACATGGTATACTGGCGAACTCCCGTTGTCGAGATCTGAGTGAGGAGGCCGACCGCATCCTGCTGACAACCAGGCAGTGCTCTGTTCGGAGCGTGACGTCGGAGCCCCTGAGGTCGGTGCCGGGAGAGGAGGATGCAGCAGTGGTGGCCCCCGACGCCAGCGGACAGGCGTGCCAGAGGCAGCGTCCCGTTATTGAGTGCTGATAATGGGTCCGCTTTAGACACGTTCGGGTCACGGTCGGTTTCCATGTGTCTGGGCGGCCGCCATTTTGAATGGGACCTCGTGATCGCCACCATCACAGTTCCCATCATCGGTGCGGACTTTCTCTGTGCCAACGGCCTGTTAGTTGACATTGCTAACTGCCGTCTCATAAATGCCTTATCGTTCGCCGCATATCCTTGCGAGACGAGGGAGGTGGGAACACGAACGCACGCCAATTTTGGGGGCGCGGAGGATGTGAACGAACGCTTCCGTCACTGATGACGCCCACATATTCGACTGCGTCTGCACGTCATGGCGGCGAGCATTTCATCCCCACGGTGGGACGACCTGTGTTCGCGCGAGCAAGGCGTCTGGACATGGCTAAACTGGCGATCGCAAAGGAGGAGATTGCCACCATGGAGCGTTTGGGAATATTGAGGCGGTCAAACAGCCCTTGGGCCTTTCCTTGCCACATGGTGCCGAAGGCAGATGGGTCTTGGCGGCTGTGCAGTGATTTTCGGCGGTTGAACACCGTCAACGCTAACGACCGTTATCCCATTCCCCGCATCCAGGATTTCTCCGTGCGGCTGGCGGGCGCCACCATTTATTCCAAGGTTCGACCTGGTGCGCAGTTACCATAAGGTTCCCGTGTGTGTGGAGGATGTGCCAAAGACCGCAATGATCACCCTGTTTGGCCTTTTCGAGTTCTTGCGCATGCCTTTCCGTCTGAAAGGAGACGCTCAGACCTTCCAGAGGCTCATGGACTCGGTGCTACGGGATCTCTCATTTGTGTTTCTGTACCTGGATGACATTCTGGTGGCCAGCCCTTGCGGCCGAGGCGCACCGGGAGCAACTGACATAGGTTTTCCAGCATCTCGAGGAGCATGGCCTCATAATCAACCCGGCTAAGTGCCAGTTTGCTCTTCTTCTTGGGGGACCGCATTTCCGCGCAGGGCACAGTACCATTACCTTCTAAGGTGCAAGCGGTGACTGATTTTCCTCGACCAACGTCGGTCGGGACATTGCAGGAGTTGTTGGGCATGGTGAATTTTTACAACCGGTTCCTTCCTCATGCTGCTAATCTCCTCCAGCTGCTTGAATGTGCTTTGCACTCCAGGCGTGCTTAGGATGCAGTCGTCTGGACCCTGGAGAGGGTTCGCGCCTTTGAGGGGGCCAAGAGTGCTTTGGCCAACGCGGCTCCCATTGCGTTGACAACCGATGCGTCCGAGATTGCGGTTGGGGCTGTAGTTGAGCAGCAGGTAGCAGGCGCCTGGTAGCGACTTGCGTTCTTTAGCCGCAATTTGCGTGATGGTGAGCGCAAGTATAGTGTTTTTGACAGGGAGTTGTTGGCTTTGCACCTTGCGACGTGGCACTTCCGTTTTCTGCTGGAGGGCCGCTCCTTCATGGCATATGTGGACCACAAGCCATTGACTTTCGCCATGGCCCGGGTGAGTGAACTCTGGTCTGCTTGCCAGCAGAGGCAACTTGCGGCTGTTTCAGAGTTTACCACAGACATTAGGCATGTGGCGGGGAAGTCCAATTCAGTCGCGGATTGCCTGTCGCGGGTTATGGTGTGTCCTGAGTTGTTTTCGCAGCAATGGCTGCCAACCCGATGGTTCCCCTGCCACCTTTGCGAGGTTTTACGCATCTGCTCACCATGGTCGATAGGACCAACCGGTAGCCGGAGGTGGTCCAGCTGTCCTCCATGTCGACCACGGACATGTCTCGGGCTTTCCTTTAGTCTTAGGTTGCCCGTCTCGGCATACCGTCCGACATTACCCCGGACAGAGGCCCCTAGTTTGTGTCGGCGCTTTGGTAGGCAGTAGCCGGGTCTTTCGGGTCGACGGTGCACCGCACAACAACATACCATCCTCAGGCCAATGGCCTATGCAAATATTTCAACCTGTCCCTCAAGGCGGCGTTGCGTGCCGCTCTCTCGGGTAACATCTGGGTGGATCAGTTGCCGTGGATCATGCTTGGGCTGCAGTCGGCCCCGAAGGATGATCTTAACGCCTCACCTGCTGAGCCGGTTCTTGGTCAGCCACTGCAGGTTCCTGGTGAATTTTTGACCGAGAGGTCTTCCCTTACATTCCGCCCATTCGTGGTTCCTGTTGTGCCCCTTGGCTCGCGGCTTCCGGGCCCGTCCACTATTGTTTTCCGAGGTCGTTTGTGCCGACGGAGCTAATGTCAGCTCGTTGTGTGTTTGTCAAATATGATACTCACCGTTCGCCACTGCAGCCCCCGTACGATGGGCCATTCCGCATGCTGGAGGTGGGTGTGAAGGGTTTTGTTTTGGACATGGGTGGGCCTGAGGAGCAGGTCACCCTCGGTCAGTTGAGGCCTGCTTTCTGTGTTGCTGGTAAAGCTGTTTCCCCCTCCAGGTTCTGTGCCGTGGTCGAGCCCCTTCCAGGACCCCAGCAGTACCGCCACTAGGCCAGTGTCCGGCGCCACCTGATGTCCAGACGGAGGGACGCTGCAGCCATTCTGGAAGACTGCTCAAGCCTCCTGTGAGGGACTCGTTGTGGCCCGGAGTCCCTTCTTGGTATTCGGGGGGGGGGGGCTGTGTGTCGGACACTTTAGGGTGCGGCCTCTCACCCAGAGACTGACGGCTTGTGGGGGGGTGGTTAAGATGTGTACATATACTGACGTTCCTGAATGTTCCAGTGAGTTGAATTGTTCTGTTGATGTGTTGAAATTAAAGTTGGAAACTCCTCCACAAAGCCTCCATCATTTCCTCACCGACACACCACAGTATGTTATTTCCGAAAGCTGCCACTAATAGTACTTTGTTACAAGCAGATATCATATAACTGAGTGAAAAATATACCAGAATTAATTCAGTCCCTTGAACAGGAAATATATTTGTGCAGTCATGATTACTTAGTTTGGTTGCATATAACATAACATTATTGTATTTAGCAAAAGATAGAGGTACAGAGTACCATAATACATGACGGTAATTGTCATGAAGTCAAGAAAAGTCGGATTTTAATTACATAGAACTAAATCACAACACAGCTGTCTCCTGACACTTTGAATATAGAGCAGGTCTGGACTGCACTCTTTAAAATGATTTACACAAAACTCAACATTTCCCCGTGATCAAGTTCTTGATGACAAGAGAGAGAGAGCGAAATGGACAGAGAGATAGAAAGCAAGCATGTCATAGAGACGGATGGTATGAAGGTTGGAAGGGACAGGGAATCACATCAATCATAACAGATGCTCAAACAGCTAGATATTATAAGCTGACATTATACATTATAGCCTATATATTCATTGAAGAAATACCATAGATGGTTGTGTGCCAAGAACACTGTAGTAGATCGAGCCCCCCCCCCCCCCCCCCCCCGCCCACACCCCCCCACGCCCCCC
>CAAKHD010009022.1:20296-33980 GCA_901007705.1 Fistularia tabacaria | reverse complement strand
TTCACCCATTCATCATTCATTCATCCATCCATTCATCCATTCACCAATTCATCCATTCATCAATTCGTTAGTTCATCCATTCATTCATTATTTATCCGTTCACAAATTAATCCATTCACCCAATCACCCATTCATTCATTCATTCATTGATCCATTTATCCATTCATCCATTCATCAATGTATCAATTCACCCATTCATTAATTCATTCATCCATGTATCCAGTCCATTCACCCATCCATCCATTCATCCATTCATTCATTTATACATTTGTCCATTCCCCCAGTCTTCCATCAATCCATTCATTCATTCACTCATTCATCCATTCACCCTGTTCCACCTAAATTCTTCAGACCAACTCTTACATTGACATAACAAGCCACCATAACCTCGACCCGCCCAAAACCCTGGCAGTTACACTGAGAAACTCCCCGCAGGTCATTAGAACCGAAGAAGCCTCTGGGATGAGGGTGGAACGTCTTCAAGAGAAGGAACTCAAGTCCAGTTGCCACGACAAGAAGATTTCGACAAGAATACATTTGTACATATTTGCATATTTAAAAATACCGGTAAATGGTCTCCACTTATACACCACTTTCACTCTTTGAAGCTCCTTTTCACTGCACTTCCACTGTCACAGAGAAAACCATCATGCTGCTTTTCTACCAGATTCCATTATTGTACTACTTACTGACCTTTGCACTAAACTGTACAAAAAAAACAAAAAAAAACAAATATCAGTCGTCTTTTCACCTCACCAGAAGTTTGTATCTGCGTACATTTTATACTTCAAACCTCATAGTTTAATGTTGACTGTTTCATATAACAGTGAACTTTACTGCTAATTTGAACTTTATTATTATCATCATTATTTGGTAAATTTCATGTCACCCTGGAATTGTGAGAAACATCTCGTCCATCTTCTGCATGTCCACTACATGCAGTGAAGTTGACAACAAAGCTGACTTTGACTTTGACTTTACACTGGATAGCATTCATCCATTCATCCATTCATCCATTCATCCATTTAATCCATTCATCAATTCAACATCTTCTCCATTCCTCTCTATGTCCGGTACATGCGGAGAAATTGACAATAAAGCTGAGTTTGACTTTGCACTGGATAGCATTCACCCATCCATTCATTCATTCATTCATCCATTCATCCATTCATTCATTCATTCATTCATTCATTCATTCATTCATTCATTCAACATCTTCTCAATTCCTCTGCATGTAATCTTCTTCCAATTCTTTCCAGGGTCCAAAAAAAGTGAGTTTTTGTTTATTTCTCTATGGCGAGTGAATGAATGAGTGAGTTGTCGTGCGTCTTCATTTGTCGTGAATGAACGAGTGAATGGTCGGGTGTTTCCGTGCAAGAGGCTCCGGCCATGAATGAAGGTATGAATGAATGAATGAATGAATGAATGAATTTAGTTCCTCTCAAACTTTACTCCACAGCGTGAAGCTGGAGCGCAAAGACCGGTTTTGATAAAGCGGGATTAGACGATTCTTTCCATCCGAGCGAAACACATTAACTCTTAAAATGGAAAAGCTGACATTGATTCAAATGAGAAATTAAATAAGCTCCGCCCCCGTCTGTTCAGCCAATTATATGTTAAATTTGTAGTTTATTATTTTCTATTTTTTTATTCACAGGATTTTTATTTTGCGCTGCTTGTGTTTGAGATTTATTTTTATATATTTTTGGGGGGGATATTTTTGGATTTGGCTACCCTATCAAATCTGGCCCGGGGCGTCGGGTCGGGTCGGGTCGGGTCGGGTCGGGGCCATCTCCGTTCGCACCTGTAACAAAGCTGTTCCTCTGCAAAGAGGGCTCTCGGCAGAATTTCCGCTCCGAGGGCCCCGTCGATCGACCGAAAACGCCGGCGGCGCCCACGCGAGGGCGGGAGATGAAGCGAGAACACGGAGCGCCGTATCATAAGAAGCGGAGGAAGTGAGCGAAGGTTTTCTTTTTCTTTTTTCTTTTAAAGAGCCGCTGCCAATTTTCCTTGGAATGATAATTAGACATACTGTTTTGATGACGGTTTAATCAAGCCGACTTGATTATAACTTTCTCCCTCGCAGCGCGGAATCTATTAACCGCCGGCACAGGATTTAAAAAAAAAACAAAAACCATACGCCGCTCTTTGATATGCAACACGTGCGACGGAGGCCCCTATTTGCAATATCACACCAGATAAGGGCGGATTTTAATTATCACGTGCGTCTCGTGAACCACGCGTGGATCCACCGTTAAACCGGGTTTGATCTAATAATTACAAACCGCTCGCTTCGCCTCCACGCCACCGGACGCTTCCATTTTGCTGCCTTCTTTTTGTTTTTTCGCCGTTTTGCGTTTCCTCGCGGCCTCGGATTTCGTACGGCGGGTTATCGGAAAAAAAAAAGAAACAACGAAAAAAGGCGCTTCTGCCGGAAGGTGAAGACGAAGGGCGGGGGAAGGAGAGGGGAGGGAGATATTATTTATTAATAGCCGGTCTCCCGAAAGCTCTGTAAAACATCCTGTTGAGCTCCCCGAGGTGAGCGCTCGGCTTCAAAGCAATTAAAAGCGAAAATGGACGGCGAGACGGAGACGAGAGAGAGAGAGAGAGAGAGACAGAGAGACGGGCTCAGCGGAAAAAAGCAACAAGGCCGGCGTGAATCCGCCTCTCGTTCCCCGGGAGGAGCCGGGGGTCAGGGGTCAAAAGCTGCCTGCCAACCATGCTAATATCTCCCCGGCGAGCGAACGTGAATCGTCTCCCCGTTACGTCCCTCGGCGGCGACGTCGGGTCCTTTGCCTCGGAAGGAAGGAAGGACGAAAGGATCGGAGAGAAAAGGCGCCGCTGGAAGCCAGATGTTCCCCCTGAACGTTATCATTACTGTTATTATTGTCTTTAATACTCATTAGCCAGACGGCTTATCCTGCAGAGACGTTCAAACATTTGCTCACCTGGTCAGTTGTTGTTGTTGTTGAAGTATTTTAGTAGTTTTATTTTGATTATTCGTGGGGGATGATAATGACCCCTTCTTGAAGGGTTTTTCCCTTCAGGGGCCACAGCCAATCAACATTCTGCATCCAACCCTGTTCTCTGGATCCTCCTCTCTTCATTTCCTCTCTCGCTACCTCCATGCATCTGCTCTCTGTTATTCACCTAGACCTCCAATTCCAGCATCCTTCTACCTTCAACCATCCCTCCTCTGTCCGTGACCCAACCATCTCAGCCTCTGAGCTTCTCTCCAGAACATCTAACATGTGCCGTCCCTCTGATGGACTCATTAATGATACTCTCCATCCCCCCATCTCCCAAAAAGAACCTCAACATCTTCATTGCTGGGTATCATACCATTAATAATAATAATAATAATAATAATAATAAAAACAATAAAAAATAATAACAATAACAATAATGATAATTATTATCATTATTATAGTCATAGCATAATAATTATTATGATTATTATTTGCAACTGCACTGCCATTTTGCAAATAATAATCATAATCATTTTTGGCATTTTTGAATCAAAAACACAATTTTCAAGTTAAAAGGAAATTATATACAACAGGAGACGTTCCAAAAAAAAGAATGTTTTGTTAAACATTTGATAATTATCTCAGGAAGAACGTTTTTTTCGTAAAGTCATGCAATAAAAAAAAAAAAATCTGTTTTCTATGTAAAATAAATTATCTTCATTTGTGGATCACTCTTGCCGTGATTCAGTCGATATCTTTGTGATCCAGCGCCCATCCCTAACTGGGCAGCGGATGTGCGTGTTTTGTTTTATTTTTCCAACTATTTGAGCGTCAGTGGTTGGACCGCGAACAAAGTCCTGATCGGATGTCAGACGCGCCATCACCGGATCTATCGAGGATCCGGAGACTGACATTGTGGAACCGGAACCCGATGAGTGAGTTCACGGCGGATCCAGGGCACATTGAGACCCACAAAAGTACAAAAAAATGGCCTTGCTTCACCCTCATCCGGCGCGGACACGTCCCGATAACGGGTCCCCTGCGTCGCCACAACCGAAACATTTCATGTGTTTCCTCTGCGTAAAGAACATGCAGTCAAAGGCGTCTTACCTTGAGGTGCAAGCGGACGTTTAGCTCATCATTCCGCTTGTTCGGAATCGTGAACAGTTGTCTCCGGTCAGAGACTTACATCCAGAAAGGCGTCCGGCGTTAGCCATAGCGGCTGAAGACGCCGATCAAAAAAGAAACCAAAAAACAAAAAAACACGGAACCCTCGAACACGTGCAATTCAACCACGAAAAACACAACTGAATCACACGGCACAGGACAAAAAAAAGACTGGAGAAAATAAACACTTTCACCGAAAATACGGTCCTCAACTCGCACCTCCAGGAAGAAATACAACAACAACAACAGTAATAATAAAAATAATAATGAGAGTAAAAATAATTTTATTGCTCCAGGGGGACAAATAACGTTTTTGAATTTGCATGAATGTGAAAAAAGATAATAATAATGATAATAATAATGAATAATAATGATAATAATAATGATAATAATGATAATAATGATGATAATGATAATAATGATAATAATAATCATAATGATGATGAGGATGATGAGGATGATAATAATAACAGTAATAATGATAATAAACATCTACTCCCGACTGTCGGACACATTGCAGGAGCTGCGAGAAACCAACCAGATAAGAAAGAGGCCAGTCGAGTTCCTTGAAAATGAGATGTTTGAGGAACTCCTGTGGAGACCTACTCCAGGTCTCCCTAGACACCAGGCGCCAAGGACATCCTGGCAAATACTTGGACATTTTAGCCAGTGACGTTTTAGATGTTTTTAATGAACGTCTGGCTGCAGGTTCATTGCCCTTTTACCAAAAAACGGCAACCTAGGAGAGATTAAAGAACTGGCGCCTTCTCCGAAGCCTCGACCGTCAGGCTGAGAGAAGCTATGGAGCAGGTCGTCCATGTGTACCGCGTGCCCGGCAGCTCCACGGTAGATCAAGTCTACCAAATTGGGGATGTTTTGGAGGTGTTTGATGTCATTGGATCAAGAAAAGGCATCTTTTGTCCATGTTGAAGGTGCTTCCTCTGGAGGACCATGGCGTCAAATACGACAAAAACAACTAATTTAAAATCCAGCTTTTGAACTTTTATATTGAGGACGCTAAAGCGGCCTATTTGTATAAACTCGGACGGACAGATTACACTCTGAGCCTAAACTAGACCCTGTGAAGGCAAAAGGCCGCAGGGAATTTGAACACATTTCCAAACCGCAGCTGGCGTTCACAACAATTCCTTACTTGACTTTTATTTCGCCACGACCATGCTGTTGTTAGCATGTCTCCAAAAAATAAAGATTAATTTAAAAATAAATCTTCTCATAATAATCATTGTTGTAGAAATCATTGTTGAGATTTCACTATTATTATTATTCTTATTATTATCATTATTATTATTATTATTATTATTATTATTATTATTATTGTTATTATTATTATTATTATTATTATTATTATTATTATTATTGTTGTTGTTGTTGTTGTTGTTATTTTTATTATTATTATCATTATGTATTCAGTTTGTTTTTTGTTTTTTTTTAGGTTTTAGGGGATATTTACCAATACTGCCGGAATTTTCTGTGTCGCATTCAAGCACTGCAGATGCTGAGGGTATTAAAAGTATTTTTAAATACTTTCCCCGCTATGTAGTGGTTCGTTCCGTTAACATCTCCGTGCCGCTGCGTTTGCCAGCTGAGCCGAGAGGAATCTTAGATTTCATTCGGTTTGTGAAGCAGGGTGAGACTTTTTTTTCAACCAGTAACGAAAGACTCAATCGTCGAGTCGATGACGATGATTCAGAATTCGACACAAAACGGGAAACGGGGCGATACAAAAAAGTGTAACCCTGCAAGCTAACAGGTGCTTTACTTGTAGGTAAAAGTGTCAGAGCAGAAAGTACAGTGACTTCCACCGAAAAGTATTGCGGTAGAGGGAGGCAGTTACGAGTCAGGCAGGGCAAAATCCAATATCCAGCATTTATTAAGTAAACAAAAACAAAGAACTGAAAGCAGAGCTGGAAACGTAATAGAATAGAACGCCTGAAACGCCGCAAGGAGGAAGACGAGGCAAATAATCCAACAAAGACCTAAACCAGCCATGCGGCTGTCATATTTTCACACTCAGTTTCCCGTTGGCAAATTGAAAACATCACCTGCACCTTTCTCTTTGCTGTCCTCGTCTCACGGCTGAGAGCGCGAGTGTGTTTAGGGCGTCTTTTTCTGTCCAGGCGGTACCCTGAGCAGGGCTGGTAGTGCTATGCAGTGGAGATACAGTCAGAAGGGAGGGGCAGAAGGGAGTCAGGGACTGGAGGGACGTCAGCAACGTAGCACAGGATTGTCAGGCAAGGGATGGACAGATGGCAGTCAGGACTTTCCAGAATCTTCCGAGATCTTCCTGTAAAGAGAATACGTAGTACAGGGGGCGCAGGCAAGAGATGGACAAAGGCAGTGGAGATACAGTCAGAAGGGATGGACAGAGTCAGTCAGGACTTTCCAGAATCTTCCGAGATCTTCCTGTAAAGAGAGTACATAGTACAGGGGGTGCAGGCAAGAGATGGACAAAGGCAGCAAGGACCTTCCAGGATCTTCCGGGATCATCCTGGCTCTCCCTGTATAGGAAGTTTGTGGTGCAAGGAGATCAGGGACTCATGAGGAGTCATGATCTTCCAGGACACGGAGTGTGTAGCACAGGGGTCGGGGACTGGAAGGATATCAGCACTGTACCGCAGGGGGGGTCAAAGACTGAAGCACAAGGACTTAGGATCTTCCAGAATCTTGCGAGATCTTCCTGTAAAGACAGTACGTCGTACAGGGGGGAGTCAAGCAAGAGATGGACAAAGGCAGTAAGGACCTTCCAGGATCTTCAGGGATCTTCCAGGATTTTCCAGGTTCCTGTATTGGTAGTCAGATGACAAAGCAGACAAACTCAGGGTGAATGCAGACCACCGTCTGGTCCACACGGGGGTTTAAATCCACAAAGACTGTTGAGGAGACATTGGAAACAGGGAAGAGCCTTCGCTGTGACGCATATGAGAGAAAACTACTTGTATTTCAGACACACACACACACACACACTGATTTCTCAAATCTCCTTATCATCACTGTCACATTAGTATAATTTGACCTTGATAATTAAGTGTACGATGACATAAGAACCGTCTCGTGCAAAGCCGCCATGTTTCTGTCCACCCTTTCATGCTCCAGTAATGAAATCCCTCTGGTTAGTTTTGCTTTTTTTTTCTCCTTCTTTTATTTATTTTTTTTTGTTGTGTTTTTTTTTGACACTGTCGTAGCCCGGGAGAAGCAGTGGCAGATTCATATCCTGCACGTTGCCTGATAGCAGAAACTGTCAGGGCATCAAATGCGGAGAATACTCTCCGCAGCCTGAGCCGTAATACCGATACAGAGACATCATTTCAGCTGTTAGGCAGGCTCCGCTGCACAGCAACGCCGGGGGACTCTAAGCTCCTCCAAATTAGAGAAACTGAATTCTGCAGCACACTTCCTGTTTGTGCGCGTCCAGAAATGTAGCCTTTTGTTTTTTTACATTTTCGAATCGGATCAGGAATAACTGGTCGTTTTCCCGGTCGACTCCCGGTTCTCCAGGTTCTCACGGTCCGAGAGCAAGCAACGGTTTAAGACTGAAGGTGAGAATGAGAGAGTGAATGGTTGCATGTCTCACACGGGGGATAAGCTCCGCCTCCTGCCCGATCTCAGCTGGGATTGGCTCCCGCCCTTCCTGACGCTCCTCGAACGGTCTTAATTCGCGGTTTCCAAGGGGGCGTGGCTTGATTCACCACCGCGTCCCCCCATTTGCCCACCATTGCTATTTGTTTTATGACTATTACAGCTATTATTGTATCATGTAAGCTGTTAGCATGTAGCTGTTAGCACTGCTGTTATTCGTATGAGGCTGTCCCTACCGACCCTCATAGCGGGCTTTCTTTCGCTCTGTCCTTCCCTTTTTTACCCCGTCGAGTCGAGGCAGAAAGCCGCCCACATTAAGCTAGGATACGTCCGAGGTTTCCGCATCTCTTTCCTGGGGAAACGTTGGGTTTCTGTCAATCATTTTAAAGAGTTTTGTCAGTCGAGGTTCTCGGTCAGCCAGCTGATGATGAGTTCTCGTTGAAATCTTGAACCGGACTTGAATTTCTTCTCTTGAAGACGTTCCACCTTTCATCCGAGAGGCTTCCTTGGTTCTAATGACCTGCTGGGAGTTTCTGAATGCAAATGCTAGGGTCATTGGCGGGTCCATTTTATGATGGCTTGTTATGTAAATGGTAGAGTTGGTCGGCAGAAGAGGGTTGTTATGCTAATGTGGTGTTATTAGGCGGGGACGAAGGTACAACTTTTTGGGGTCGGAATGTGAAAAGGTGAGGCCAAATTTCTCAGAATGTGAAACAATGGAGAGGAACCTGTTGGATCCACATGGGCTGAGGCTCAGCTGGAAATTAGCGAGGCTGCTTCTGGTCCTTCCGGGTTGTTTGGAGGGGGAAGATGATCAGGTCTGTCTTGGTATCGATCCCAGTTAGTGAAAGGTGGTGTCTGAGGCGCCCTCCTCTGTTCTGTTTTGACGAAGACGGCTTCTTTGACTCCTCTCTGGAACCACCTCTCTTTTCTGGCCAGAATACAGACATTGGTTTTCCTCAGATTATTTTAGAGAGTATGTCCAGACCCGCTCCACATGGCAAGTGTTTTGATATGACTTGTTATAGAATCTGACTTGACACGAGGCAGTGGTTAGCAGCTCGCAGCAAGAAGGTCCCTGGTTGGACTCCCAGTGTCTTCGTAGGGTTCTCTGGTTTCCTCCCACAGTCCAAAAACATGCAGGAGGTTCATCTGAAACTCTTACGTCGGATTAAAGACCACACATATGAATGAGTTTGTCTCTATATGAGGCCTTGCGTTCTACTTGCACCCTCCGCCTAAACTCCAGCACACCTGCAGGGTCAGCGGTTTCCATAATGAGTGAATGAATGGAACCACCCAGAGGTGGGTAGGGCGTGCTCTATTCACCACTTACGTAAACCACTTGCTCACGCTCCGCGACCCGAGGCGTTAAATAAAACGCGTCGTCAAATTAGCGATAAGGCAATCGACGGCTATGAGTTTTGCGATACGTCTTTAACGCGTACGGGGCAACAGCAGGCTCCACACAGCGTATCCGGAACTGTTAATCTGTAAACCCCATAAACCTCCAAATGAAGCGAGGTAATGAGCAGCCCAAATCCACTCGCAGTTGCTGCCGGGCGTCATAAGGGGCAGCTTAAGTGGTCTTTAAAAATGGTGGGTTTTACACGGTCCTCAGTCAGTTTCTCATAAAACCCCCAAAAGGTGTCGGCGAGTTCGCCACTCTAATGGGCTTGTAAAACCTCCGCGTCATCCTCCGGCCGCGGCGACAACAGGAATATCTCCTGCTGAGATTCGTCGCACTTTCAACCCGCCTCGTAACCTTTGCGTTCCGACCCCCGGCTGACGCGCCGTCCCCGTCCTCCCGGGAGTCGCACCATTTCCCCGTCTCCTCCGATTTCCCCTCTCGTCACTTGTCGACCGCATTTAAATTCGCCATGAGCTTGATTCGATCGGAGGGTGGAGAACGGGAGACCTGAGAGGGAGCTGTGAATAACTTATGAACGCTCGCCACTTGAAACTGAGGCATCATGATATGTATATTAGTTCCACTCCTTTCACATTCAGCGCCCGACGTCAAGGTGGGTTACGCGAGTGAGCGCCGGGGGCCGAGGCGAAGCGATTCTTCAGGGCGGAGAGGTTGTTTTTTTTTGAGCTCGGGGGAACCGAGGAGACGTTCCCCCCCGCACTTCCGGGCATAAAACCAACAATGAAAATATAATAAAAAAAAGGCGATAAGTGGCAGATAAATTCCCAGCCACCTTTGCTCGGGAGGCATTGAAGAGGACAGTTGATTTCAAGTGCAAACAGTTACCGGAGTAAACACTCATTCATTTTCCCCTGCTTATCAAGGAGCGGGCGGTGGCAGCGGCAGGGAAAGTAATAAAGGAATAAAGTGCAAATCGGGATTTAAGTCCATCCCAGTGGCGCCGGGGTAAAAGGGGAAATGCAGCACCTCCAGTAAGATGTACCGCTCGGGCGCGGCGGGGCCATTTGCTTCCCTTTGACAAGGTCCAAGCGACGGCCAGATGGGGCAACTCGGGTATGCCTGCTGTTTCTGTATCCGTCTGCAGAATCTGCAAGTTAAGGCGGAGGCGCAGTGATTAGCTAAACGGCGTTTAGCGCTTCTGCCTCACAGCAACAAGGTCGCCGGTCGGATTCCCACATGGGGGCCTTTCTGTGTGGAGCCTCCATGTTGGGTTCCTACCACAAGTCCAGAAGCATGAAGGAGGTTCATCAGAGAACCAAAATTGACCCCCGATGTGCAAATAAGAGGGTGAAGGTAGGTCTCTCGATGTAGCCCTGCGACGACTGGTGACGTCTGGCTACCATGGGGAAACCCCGCCTCTCGCCCGTTGACAGCCGGGATTGGCTGAAGGGAAGTGCAGGGTAATTATTAGATAATGAATGAGTTTCATGGGGCCAATCTGAAGGAAGTCAACCTGAGTTCACAGGTTCAACCTGGTGGCGCTGAGGAGACGGCAGGAGGTAGAGCTAGAGGACGGAGAGGGTCAAGGATCCGGCCGTCCGAGGGACAGCTAGATGTTCTGGAGATAAAGTCGGACTGAGATGGTTTAGACACGGACGGAGACGGCGGCACCGAGGAAAAGACAGGAGGCAGAACTGGAGGAAGCAGAGATGAAGATGTGGAGCGTCTCTTGGGGAGTGAGGAGGACGGAATGAGTCCATCAGAGGGACGGTTTTGGAGATAAGGTCAACTGGAGAGCGTTCGGACATGGACAGAGGAGGGATACCGAGGTTGGAACTGCATGGAAGACCGAAGTGGAGGATCATGGATGGAGTGAAAGAGGACAGGAAGTGAGCCGGTATGAGAGAAGAGGATGCAGAGGAGAGGGTTAGATGGAGGCGGTCGATTGGCTGGGGGTTAGATGGAGGCAGTTGATTGGCTGTGGCGCCCCTGAAGGGAGCAGCGCAAAAGGTAAAGAAGAACAAAAGTGCTTAAACATTAAGTGTTTAACTCGCAATGTGGAAGCGATATATTTACGTAGCTTGTTTTTGGGTGGGATGTCGCTCGTCTGTAATGTGTCGGAGGAGGCGAGTGATCAGGCCTTCCGCTCATCCATCACCCTGGACAGCGTGATGGACGAGACGTGTCGGAAGCTCGTTTTTAGTTTTTCCTACTCAGAATTTGACTTTATTTGTTCTTTTCTTTTTGATTATTTTGTAAAGCGACCCTTCGGCTCCGTTCCCCGAAAAGGCCCCGCCGTCCGTCCGTCCGTCCACCCGCCGGTCCAGATTTCCAGCCGCCTCAGCGACCTCTGTCAGAGGGACGGCCAAAGGTGTCAATAATTCACATCGGTTTCAGGGGAAGACGGACATTGGACTCGACAGATGTTGAATTTTAGATGAAAATGAAAATGGGGTTTCCCCCGCGCCCCCTCCCCGAGGCCTTTTATATCCCGTCAAGACTTTTTTTTTTTTTTTTTTTCCAAAATTTGCAGAGGTCAACATTTGAGCTTTTTCGGGACATTTGGTAAATTCCCAACGCGGTTTAAGGCGCGCACAGCATTCAAGTCATCTTAAATCAATGTTTTTATTGCACATCGACGTGTCGGGGAGCTCCTGAGCCCGGATGTCGGCCGTCTGATGTCCTGGAGGAAGGTGAAATTCAAAGTGCTTGGATCTGCACCTTCTTTCCGCCCCGAAAGCACGAAAACTTCAGGCCAAATAAATGTCATTCCTTATATGTCGGCGGTCGCGGCTCGGTCACTTGAACGAGCGAGTGTCCCTCCAATCAGACACTGACCCTCCCCCCCCACCATGCTTCTCCCGCTAGCCTGGTTAGCACCGGTTAGCGGCGTGAATGGTACGTCCCCGTGACTTGTGAATGGGTGAAAGCTATCCAGTGTAAAGCGCTTTGAAAGTTCAACGTAAGTTGTTGCTCTTGATATTTTTTTCCTGGCTCTGGTTCTTCCCGTACCTTCAGAGCGTAAACGTGGCCGGGCTTATTGGTTCCTCGAACTCCAGCGCCTTGAACAGCATCTGCCTCCGGCGGAGTCGGACTCGCCATCTGGCTCATCGGATGCTACTTAATGTTTCACGATAACAAGTTTAATATTCATAGATATCGTGGTAGCCAGACGTATCGACGATGACAGCGCCATGCCGGATCCGCTGGCTACAGTTGAGGGGTTAGCGTTAGCAGTGGCACCGCAGCAAATAGAGAGAAGGGAGGACGACTGAATTAGAGCAACACCACTACGGTCAGGAATCTTTAGGAATAATCGTTCACCACAAAATCCAGGAAACGGTTAATTTTTTCTTGACATTATTTTTATTTTTTCTTATTTAAATTGAACGTTCTGCCCAAAGAACAGGTGAAGGGTTGTACTAGACTGGTTCTACAATTGGACCACTTTGAATCCGATTGTCATTGACGATCGAAAATGTATCAATGAAAGGATGGTGCCACATCCCTGAAACATCTGAGGAAGGGCAGAGGAACTGTAGACTAAGTATCTAATTTAATTTAATTTAATTTAATTTAATTTAATTTTATTTTATTTTATTTTATTTTATTTTATTTTATTTTATTTTATTTTATTTTATTTTATTTTATTTAAATTTAATGGAATTGATTGTAATTTCTTTGTCTTCTTGTATTTTATAAAGTATTATTTGATTTGAATTTAGTTTATGCAATTATCTTTTTATTTTGTTTTGTTTTTTTTTATCTTATTTTATCTTGCAATTTATTATTTTAGTTTATACATATATTTTATTTCATTTTATTTTTCCAATAACAAGCGGAAGGTATCCATATTTTGTTACCAGTATAAAGTTAAACTCAGACAGTTAACAGGTTTGGATTGTTTTCAACTATTACATTAGTTTTCACATCACAATAATGCAGGAAACATCCAAGCAAATATATTATATTATATCATGATATGCCATATATCAAAGTATACTTTGGACAAAACTTGACTCTTACATACTTGCAGTTATTTAGTGCTTCATATTCATGTGTGATGTTATAATTTATTGCAATAAGTAAAAGAGCAAAAAAAAATTTCTCGTCACAATTTTGCGAGAGGTTGAAAGAGTGTCCGTTTGACCGCGTCAGCAAAGGATCTGATGGAATAAACCAGAAGAATAAAATGAAAATCATCCTCCGCCAAAAAACCCACCGGGATTTTCAGGAAAGGGAATCATGGCCTGCTTTTTGGAAAAAACGCCATTTTTTGCTTTCGTCGCCCGTCACGTTCGAACCTTCATAAATCCCCCCCCGCCGACCTGGACGATCAGCAGCTATGAAGCAAACCCTCGGTGGGTTGGTGGGTGGGTGGGTGGTGTCGGTGGGTGGAGCTGGTTGTCATCCCCTCTCTCCTTAATCTAAGGTTTCCAACCTCCTGACAACGGCGGCGCCCGTGCTGTAGATAAGTGTGAGGTGCAAGGTTATCTGTGACACGTGATACAATCTACGGCGCCATCCGTCAACCCCCCGCCCACCACCTTGTCCCCACTGTTTTTCCCCCTCCTTTTTC
>CAAKHD010009022.1:0-19182 GCA_901007705.1 Fistularia tabacaria | reverse complement strand
TAATTAGCCGCAATTCTATTCAGGTCCTCTCTGAACCCTTTTTTTTTTTTTTTTTTTTTTTTGGATCAATATCACTCAGGCTGCAGGGCTGAATGGTCGGGCTGCCGGGGAGTCGGGGGATGGGGAGAAGAAAAGAAAGAGGAAATAATATATATATAAATATTGGAACTTTTCATGCGATCCTGCGTGAATAATATAATTCTCATGGTTTCGCTCAGGCAGGTGGAGTCCGCTGCGGCCGTCCGGGGGCTCGGTGCGCCCTCTGGCGGACACGATTTGCAATTGCATGCTGAAAAAAAATGGATAAAATGGAAAATTCAGAAGAAAATTATTCGTCCGCTTTCACAAATTGGATTGTCGTGACTGACTTTGTGGGTTACCAAACATCGCAGATCCATCGTCTGTACACGCACTCGGGGGCTGGTGAGGTAGAGACATACAACCATTCACCCTCTCATTCACGCGTCATGGACGATTTTGTGTCCCCGCTGGACCTCTTGCGTGGTTTTGGAATCGTGGGAGGAACTGGGAGAACCCTGAGGAGCCCCGCGCAGACACGGAGACGTTCACGTTCCCTGTGGGAATCCCACTGGGGGGGACGTTCTTGCTGGGAGGCGGGTGAGGGACCACTGTGGCATCACTCAAATGCGCAACACTGACTGAAACTGTAAAAATGCCTTTTATCAAAACATTAAACAGGAAATATAGTCATAAATTGTAGAATTTTTGTATTTCTATAGCACATCATGCAAAATATGGGCTAGGTATGATATATTCTGTGTATATATATTGTATGTATACTGTATATAATGCAGCCTCAGGGAGGCACAAACCGGTGTCTTTCTGAGCCGGTCCCAAGCCGGAATGAATGCAGAGGGTTGCGTCGGGAAGGTCACCACTGGTGCCGATAACCTACAGGGTACGAGTGGAAATTGGGCGACTGCGGGTCGAAGAAGGAGAGGAGGAAGGTGGCAGAGAAAAGGAGAGGAAGGGCAAGAGTCTGGGACGGAGAGGAGGGACTTTAAATACTGGGACGATAACAATGGTTGACCTGGTGCAGAGAAGGGAGGCGGATATACTGTGTGCCCAGGAGACCGGTTGGAAAGGTCGCAAAGCGAGAAGCTTAGGGAGAAGGTTTTAAGCTGTACTATCATGGTATTGACAGGAAGAGAAATGGAGTAGGCGTTATCTTGAAGGAGAAGTTTGTTAGGAACGTTCTGGAGGTCCAAAGAGTGTCAGATAGACTTATTAGTCTCAAGCTGGAAGTCGGAGGCGTGATGCTCAATGTTGTTAGCGGCTATGCCCCACAGGTAGGATAGAATGAGTTAGATGAAGGGGTGAGAGAGTGGTAATTGGTGCAGACTCCAACGGACACGTTGGAGAAGGAAATCCAGGTGATGAAGAAGTGATGGGCAGGTGTGGCATTCAGGATAGGGACTGATGTTGGCAGACTTTGCAAAAAGGATGGAAATGGCTGAAGTGAATACTTTTTTTCCAGAAAAGCTAGGAATGCGGGGTAACTTATAAGAGGAAGGAGCACGCAGGAAGAAGACATCTTGTATATCCAGAGAAAGAGGTTAGCAAAGAAGAAGTGGGTAGACAGGAATACAGGGGGATGCAATGCGGTAAAGGAAGAGGTTGCAAAGGTCAAGCGAAGGCCGTATAATGACTTGTATGCTTGATTGGACAGAAGGGATGGAGACAATGATTTTTACAGGTTGGCAAAATAGAGAGATAGAGATGGGAAGGACGGACAGCAGGTTCGGGTGATTTAGGACAGAGAGGGAAATGTATTGACAGGTGCCAGATGAGTGATGGGAAGATGGAAAGAGCTGATGAATGAAGAAAATGAAAAAACAAAGGAAGGGTCAAAGAGGTCACTATTTTGGACCACAAAGTAGCAGAGATGAGTAAAGTTGAAGTGAGGAGGGCATTGAAGAGAATGAAGAGTGGAAAGGCAGTTGGTCCAGGTGATATACCTGTGGAGATGTGGAACTGTCCAGGAGAGGCGGCGGTACAGTTCCTGGTTAGATTATTCAACAGGATATCAGAGAGTGAGACGATACCTGAGGAGTGGAGAAGAAGTGTGATGGTGCCCATTTTTAAGAATAAGGGGGATGTGCAGAATTGCAGTAACTACAGAGGTATAAAGTTGATGAGCCAGACAATGAAGTTGTGGGAAAAGAGTAGTGGAAAGAAGAGCAGAGGTCAGCATTTGTGTGCGGCAGTATGGCTTCATGTCTAGAAAGAGTACTACAGATGCAATATTTCGTTTAAAAATGTTGGTAGCGAGGTACCGAGAAGGTCAGAGGGAGGTGCATATGTTAGTCTGGTGCAGGACATGTATGCTGGCTGTGAGACAGTGGTGAGGTGTTCTGTAGGTGCGATGGAAAAGTTCAAGGTAGAGGTAGGACCTCATTAGGGATCAGCTCTGAGCACCCTCTTGTTTTGCAGTGGTGATGGACAAGCTGACAGATGAGGTTAGATAGGAATCTCCATGGACCATGATGACATTGTGATCAATAGTGAGAGCAGGGAGCAGGTGTATAAGACTCTAGAGGGGTGGAGGCATGCTTTGGAAAGGAGAGGAATGAAGGTTAGACAAGCAAGACAGAATATATGTGTGAATGAGAGGAACCCGAGTGGAATGGTGAGGCTACAGGGAGATAAAGAAGGTGGTGAATTTTAAGTATTTGGGGTCAACAGTCCAGAACAATGAAGAGTGAGGAAAAGAGGTGAAGGAACAGAAACGGGTTCAAGCAGGTTGGAACATGTGGAGAAAAGTGTCTGGGGGACTATGCAATAGAAGAATATCAGCCTGAAGTAAAGGAAAGGTGGACAGAGCAGCGATGCTGTGTGGTTTGGAGACAGCAGCATTGAGGAAAAGACAGGAGGCAGAGCTGGAGATGGCAGGGATGAAGATGTTGAGGTTCTCTTTGGGAATGACAGGGATGGAGAGGATCAGGAATGAGTCCATCAGAGGGACGGCACATGTGAGATGTTAAAGTTAGAGAAGTCGGACTGTGATGGTTGGGTCATGTACAGAGGGGAGATAGTGAATGAATTCAAAGAAGGGATGCCGGGTTGGAAGTGCTGAGCCGCAGGTGGAAGGAAGAAAAAAGGTGGAGGAAGAAAAAAAGAGACGATTTATGGACGTAGTGAAAGAGGACATGGAGTTACTTGATGCGAGAGAAGCGGAAACAAATCGAAAACCTCCTGTTTTTCTGTTCCTCAAGATCAATAATACGGTTGCAGGGGATGATTTTTCCTGTGTTTCAGCTCCACGGGTTCAACGCAAATCACCCCCTGCTATGCCGCGATTGGCGAGTTATGAACGCGTCGCGTCCGCAGCTCATCGGGTCACGGCGAGGGTCCCGAGCGTCCCGAGGCCGAGCCTCGGCGGATCAATGTCCTCCAATCAGTAGGGACACAAGGGGAGGGATCCAGGACTCCGGGAGCTCCGGGTGTCACTTCCTTTCTGAGTAATTAGACATGGCATCGACCACGAGGCTCATTTGGAGCTGCTTTATTAATGCTCGTAATAGACATAGCTGTGCAGTCACGTGAAGGATGGCGCCGCCGCCGCGGCGCTCGCTATCGTGCCATCGATTCCCGAACCCTCCGCGTGAGACTGCGCGGATGCAGTCGGAGGTATCTTCCTTTTTTCCTCCCCCGGTGATGCGCCGTAATTGCTGCGAAAAAAGCGATCGCGGGATGGATAAAGACGTCGGTGGTTGGCGTGCTCTTCGGAGGAGGGGGTCGATAATGAGCTGTTCTGCATTAGATGAAGAAAAAAGGGATTTGGCATCTTGCGTGCGCTGCTTTAAAGCAATAGAGCCTCGGTGTCGCACCTCCCTGTCTGATGTTGTATTCAACCGCGCCGCCATTATGCAGATCGGGGCGCCGTGCCCTGAACGTCGCAACCGATGCGGTTCCCTTCCGAAAATGTCAAAAACGTGCAGGAAGGATTAAGAGACGACGAGCGTTTGAGTTCGACGGTGCATTTCCGGGGGGCAGTAATGAGTTTTGAAAAAACATTCAAGCCGTCGCCGACTCTTCAAACGAGGCTCTCGCTTTTTCTTTCCGCTAAAAGATATAAACTTGAAAAGCGCGGTAATTGACATCCTTTCACGCTGCATTGGCACGTTTATCGGTGGCGGCTTCAGATGCGAACGGGCTCTTCTGATCGGAGAGATCGCTGGAGGCCGGAAGGTGTCGGCCTGCATCGTGGTAAGATAGTGTCGAAAGACCCAAATAAGCTAGTCCCAGTTTATTCGTTCATTATCTCTCCGGCTTGTACCGCAGTCAGGGCTGCTGGAGTCTATCCCAGCTGTCATTGGGCGAGAGGCGGAGGTCACCCTGGGTCGATCACAGGACCGCATACAGAGGCATACAACTATTCCCCCTCTCTTTCACATGTCTGGGCAATTTAGAGTCTCCAATCGAGTTGCTGAAACTGGAGAACTTACATAGATGTATAAATAATATATATATATATATATATATACGTGTTCGTCTTTATATTGGCGGAGGTATTGTCCTGTAACGCGTCACGGTGGTGTCGCGGTTAGCACTTCCTCCTCACTGCAAGGAGGTCCCTGGTTGGATTCCCTGAAGAGGCCCCTCTGTGTTGAGTCTCCATGTTCTCCCCGTGTCTGCGTGGGGTTCCTCAGGGTTCTCCAGGTTCCTCCGACAGTCCAAAAACATGCAGGAGGTTCACTGGAGACCCTAAATTGTCCAGTCGTAGCTTGGTATCGCTATATGACCTGTGAATGAGAGTGAACGGTTGTTTGTCTCTATAGGGCTTGATGAGCATGAGACAAACAACCGTTCGCTCACTCATTCATGTCATCTAAATTCACCCTCTCATTCACACATTACAGAGACATCCAGCCATTCACCCTCCTCCTCTAACATGTGGACAATATAGGGTCTCCAATGAACCTCCTGCATGTTTGGGCTGTTGGAGGAACCCTGGAGAACCCTGAGGAACCCCACACAGACACGGGGAAAACATGGAGCCTCCCCTCAGAAAGGAGCCCTGTGGGAATCCAACCAGGGACCTTCTTGCTGCGAGGCAGAAGCGCTAACCACCGCGCCACCCTGTTGCTAGTATAAGCATTTATACTCCTGTCGCTTTGCCTCCTGAGGTTTCCCGTTCGATCTGCAATCAAGAAGATCTTCCATAAGTCATACCTTCTATTTTATTGTTTCTTATTGCAATTCAGAGACAACCCCAAACCCCTCCCCTCCACCACTCCAACCCTCAGCCAATCAGCCAAGAAAAAGCCGCTCTCATCAAGTGTGTAACATTTTTATTTCTTAAATATGTCAGATCCAAAGTGGGGAAAACCCTGAAAGACGAGACAAGTTGGAAGGACGCGTGGTGGGTTCAATGGCGTGGAAGGATCATCTGGAGTGCACTGGAGGGGAGTGGGGGGGGTGGAGTTACATCGACCCACGGGGGTTTAAATCACAGGACAATAACGCACATCCTTCATCAAGCAGGGGAGCAGGAGCTTGTCGGGTTAATTTACACGGACAACTTCCGTTCCCGGACTCGCCGAAGGGAACGATAACCCGGCGAGGGGGGTTTCACGAGAAAAAACGGACCTCCCGCCGGAGGGAGAGGCATGCAGGGCTGATGAACAGAACCCGGACAAACTCATGCTGCCGTCCAACGCGTGTTACTTCTCGCTCGGGCGAATCGCTTTGACGATCTCGGAACGGCACATCCCCCGTTGGCCAAGAGGAATTCCGTGGAGAAGCACAGCGCAACGCTAACGGCACAACAGCGACACCTACAGGAATACTGATGTTCAGGCAGAGGGTACGGCGTCAGCTTTCGGCGTCAGCTTTCGTCGTTGCGCCGACGCAAAACAAAAACGTCGCTAGTCGCTGAGGAGGAGGTGGGGAACGACACTCTTGGCGAGAAGCAGCACCGCTTTAGAAATTCGAAAGAAAATGAAAAAGGGGGGGGGGGGGCAGCCGTTGCACCTGGAGCGGGTTTCGCTGCTCGAACCTTGCGCTATGAAAATTCAATTCTAAGGAGAGGGAGAGACGTTCGTACTTTCGGCCGATGAAAAGTGGAAATGCGTCCTTGTCGCATCGCCACGCAGTGATGGTAAGGGGTAGCAGGCGCCGTTGAAGTGACGGCGCTCGTCCACCGTGTGGCAGCACGTCCGGGCTTGGGTGTCGAATCGGACGAAATCTGACGCTCCTCCCGCTTGATGTCTCCGTGACGACTGTCACCGTCGCACGCCGACCGTACGAGGGATTCTGAAATCAGGATGAGTGAATGAATGGGATTTTTTGAATACAAATACGAGCACGACCGCCTCGCAGCGTGAAGGTCTCGGATCGGATTCCCGCAGTGGGGGTTCCTCAGGGTTCTCCGGGGTTCCTCCCACAGAACCAAACACATGCAGGAGGCTCATTGGAGACGCTAAAATTGCCCAGACGAGGGTGAGCGGTTGTATCTACAGGAACCAGGATGAACCCGGCCTGTCGCCCGATGACAGCTGAGAGCCCTCCAACCCTGAGTGCAGGATGGAACGGATGAACGGATGGATGGATGTTTTCTTGCAGGGTTTACTGTGGTCACTTCACATTCCCACCACTAGGGGGCAGCACATGCACAGAAATGACAACTTCCTAAGTCCATTTAACTGTCAGAGGTGACAGAATCACAGGTTTCTGTCGCCGATTCTCAAACAGGCACACTTGCAAATTCAAGGAAATAGATTAGCTTTAATTGGTCTATCCTACCCGAGCTGTGATTGGGCGAGAGGCGGGGTTCACCCTTGACCAATCACGGGGTCACATATGGAGACGTGCCACCATTCACCCTCTCATTCGAGGGTCATATGGGGACATACAAATGGACAATTCACGGTCTCTAATGAACATCCTGTTTGTTTTTGGACTGCGGGAGGAACCCAGAGAACCTGGAGGAAACATGGAGACTTTCAGGGAGCCTCTTGGCGTCACGCGAAAGCGCCAACCGCCGCGCCACCACGCTGCCCAATACTCAAGATATTCAAATATACACATGTATATATTTATACAGTCGCCCCTTAAGATGCGAACACTTTATTTACGAATTGTTTAAGATACGAAACGCGCAAATTTTATCCTTGGAACCCGAAAAAAACGAGTCACGATACGAGAACGAGAGCGAGAAAATGCAAATTTGAAATCGTCATCTCCTGAGTCGGCGGTGATACGCGTACCTGCCGTCGTGTTCCTATCTGTTGTGCGGCATCGTTTTTTTATCTTTGTGCTTATTTTGTGTATTTTGTTATCATCATCATGGGCCCTCAGAAAGCAAGCGGTGAACCCGGACAGAAGATGCTTTCCGAGGAAATTGAGCTCGAAATGATAGCGAAGCACGTGAATATAACCGTCATGCATCCACGATATGGACCAACCCATTCTTTTTTTTTCTGTTGTTTCAAATGGGGAAAATTCATTCCAGATACGAAAAAAATCAACATAAGAACCCATTTCTGGAACGAATTAAATTTGTACCTTAAGGGACCGCTGTATGGACAGAGAGACAAGCGGACACTCGCTCATATATATTTATCGATAAATGAACAACTGAGGAGAAACTCCGATTGGCTTTCGTGAAACCAGAAAGGGGGTGAAGGTCAGTTTTTCTTTGTTTCCTCGGAGTCGCTTTCAAGCGTTGGTGGTTGGTTCAAAGCGCTGGTCAGCATCTCTCACCTGGTTATAGGTGGACGTCAAACACCCCCTCCTCCACTGCCTCCACGTCCTCTTCAGCGATCACTGTTTTGGGAGAAAGGTGAGGGAAAAAAAGGTACGGGGAAATAGAGTTGGTGAAATGACGGGACCGGAAGGCTCGTGAAACGCTTGTTTGCTCGCGGAACACGACGACCTAACAGCGAAACGGCGGTGGGACGATCGCATTTGCATCGCGGGTGAATCTGCCTGGTTTGAGAACATCGCCCGAACGTCGGCACGCCTCACGAGGAAGCGTGGATGATGCAGGGGGGCTGTGAGGGGTGACACGAGGCGCAAAGATGAAACTTCCGTGAAGCAATTTCTTTTCTGAGAAGAAGTCCTACAAGCTCTTTGTGGTTTCTTAGGTGGCGCGTCTTTGACGATGTGGCGCAAATGAAACCACTGTGAACGAAGTGTTCGATCTTCTCATCTGCCTCCATCTAACGTTTTCCTCTCGCATCAACTAACTCCACGTCCTCTCTCCCTCCATCCATAAACCTACTCTCTGGTCTTCCTCTCGACCTCCTGTCTGGCAGCTCCAACCTCAGCATCCTTCTACCCAGATCTTCACCATGCCTCCTCTGTCCGTGTCCCAAACCATCTCAGTCTGACCTGTATTTTCCAGAACATCAAACATGTGCCGTTGTTCCTGACCCTCTTCACCTTCCTCTTGACCAAAGAGGAGCCTCCACATCTTCATCTCTGCTGCCTCAAGGTCTGCCTCCTGTCTTCTCCTAAGTGTCTCCAAACCACACAACGTGGCTGCTGTCACTTCTGGCTTCTAAAACCTTTATTTTCATTCCGACTGATGCTCTTTTAGCACTATTGTCCGACCGTTCTAACCTGCTTGCACACATTCTTCCACCTCTTCTCCACCCTCTACTGACCCTCGGTACCTCAAAACCTTCTTCATGTCACCCTCCACTCGGGTCCTTCTCCTTTACACATTAGCAGTATGGCTAATGACATTGCTAGCTTCCAGTTGATGTCTCCATTCCCATCCCCAGTGCACAGTGAGATCTTTGTTGATCTTTCCAAACTCAAGTCCTCTGATGCGAAGATCCCACTCTCCTCAAACATCACCGCCGACATACTTCCAACTTTACGTTGCCATAGCTGTTGAGCAATACATCCACTAGAGGGCAGTGCAGAGTCCACTTCCTGGTTTCCAAGTGCCGTCGGCGGAGGATAAAGAACAAGGCGGCATGTGGACGGAGAATTCTTGCCATGTTGCCTTCTTCAGGCATGCTTGAGCAGACAACGCAGGTTACCCGGTGATCCTGCTCCGTGTGCCGTGTTACGGTACACACCGCTGAAATGTACGTAAGTACGCACAAAATTGAAGGACATTGGACATCGCGTTTGACATTGAGCATTCATGAGCTTTTAAGAAGACTGCCAGTTGTGTCCTACTGGATTCTTGACAAATGCTTGACAAATGCGAGCTCTGTAGCTTTAACTTCTTACAAGGTACTGTATGTTTTAACATCACTTCTCTTAACACTTTGGGCTTTTGGAAATGAGGTCCTGTTGTTGGAGTGAGGTCAGAATTTGATCCCCTCGCAACTGCTGATACCATTGCGTTCGCTGCATTTGGCTATGCATCTACTAGCTTCCCAAAAACGTAAAGGATTACGAAGGAAATGGAAACAGATGATGGACAGAGGGCGCCGTCTGTACACACCTGTGTTCTGCAGACTGGGCGGGGTGTTGGCGGGCGGCGGGAAGCTGAAGGATCTGGCCTGGAGGGCAGGAGGCGTCTCGTGGCTGATGCTCTTGGTCCTCTTCCGGCACTCGACGGCCAGGCGGCTTCGGCAGGCCTTGTGGCAGTTGACGCCGCAGGCTGCTCCCGGGGCGCCCACGCCAGCGGCGAGAGAAGGCGGCAGGGAGAGGTTTCGGAAGAGCAAGGGACGGCGGGACAGCCGGGGAAGAGGGAGGGAGAGACGCCGGGAAAGGAGGCGAGATGGCGAGAAAGAGGAGGAGGGCCGAGAAGAGAGGAGAGGGTCAGACGGCGAAAGAAACATCGGGGCGAATGGTAGAGCGAAGGGGGACAGGGCCGAGCTCTGGCAAGCCATGCAAACACACAAACAATGGCACACACACACCGTGAGGCCAAACGTCTCTGACAACAGCGCTGCCAGGTGGGGGGAGTCTGGGCCAATGGGGTGACGGGGGGTTCATTCCAAGCAGATTCTTAATCGTGTCACAGAAGCTCAAATTCACATTCGGATCATATGGTTTACTCAATAAGTTCACTGAACTCCATTTCACTACCTTCATTTTAGTACCTTTACTTTAGTACCTTTGCTTTGGTAGCTTTACTTTAGTACCTTTCTTTAAGAAATTTTACTTTCATACCTTTACTTTAGTACCTCTACTTTAGTAACTTGCTTTAGTACCTTTGCCCTAGTACCCTCTCTTTTGTACCTTTCTTTTAGAACCTTCACTTTAATACCTTTACTTTCGTACCTTTACTTTGGTAACTTTGCTTTCGTACCTTTGGTTTAGTACCTTCTCTTTTGTACCTGTCTTTTAAGAACCTTTGCTTTAATACCTTTACTTTGGGACCTTCACTTCTGACCTTTGCCTTTGTAACATCACTTTAGTACCTTTATTTTAGTACCTGTGCTTTAGTACTTTTCTCTTTGTAACTTAAATTTAGGGCCTTTTTTTAGTGCATTTACTTTAGTAACTTTACTTTAGGACATTTACTTTGATGCCTTCCCTTTAGTATCTTTGCTTTAGTACCTTTACTTTCATAGCTTTACTTTTGGACCTGGTCTTTAGTCCATTTATGTTTGTACCTTTACTTTAATACATTTGCTTCAGTACCTTTACTTCAGTATCTTTAGTTTAGTACCTTTGCTTTAGTACCTTTACTTTGGTACCTCTACTTCAGTACCTTAACTTTAGTGCCTGTGCTTTAATACCTTTCATCAGTATCTTTAGTTTAGTACCTTTGCTTTAGTACCTTTACTTTGGAACCTCTACTTCAGTACCTTTGCTTAAGTACCTTTACTTTAGAACCCTCTACTTCAGTACCTTAACTTTAGTGCCTGTGCTTTAATACCTTCGCTTTAGTACCTTTCTTCAGCATCTTTAGTGAAGTACCTTTGCTTTAGTACCTTTACTTCAGTATCTTTAGTTTACGCTTCTGCTTTAGTAACTTTACTTTGTAACCTTTGCTTAAGTACCTTTATGAGAGGGTGAATGTTGTATGTCCAAATGCTGTGTGCGTAAGAGGGTGAATGTACGTCCTTATATGTCATGTGAATGAGGGAGTGAAAGGTTGTATGTCTCCATATGATGGATGGATGAGAGGGTGAATGGTTTTACGTCTCTCTATGACACGTGAATGACAGAGTGAACGGTCGTTTATCTCTTCATGTGGTCGTGGGATCTACCGGCGACCGGTCCAGGGTGAACCCTGCCCCTCGCCCAATGTCATAGAGAATGAATGAATGAATGTATGACCGCCGTGAAATCAGTGAGTAGTCAGAGGGAAATGACTGATATTTTTCTTGTTGTTTGTTTCATTTGCCTGTTCAAAAAAAATGCAATTTTGTTTTGTATTTATTTAATTCTGTATCGATAGTTTAGCCAAAACAAAATGGAAGACGGTGAAATTCCACCCCTCTCTGACACCTCAAATCCCTCCCTCCTCCTGAAAACGCACGCCGACTTTCTCGCCGCACTCCAGCGCCGCCACGGCGAGCGATTCGTTCCAATTACGCCGCCCGCCAATCGCTCTGCCTCCCCGGGTGCGAGCTGGCAGTGCTAAATGGGGGACAAATAGCCTCGGGCTCCACTCATTGACTCCATCTTGTCTCAATGATGCACCGGATCAACAAGGAACACTCACACACTCTGACTCACACACATTCTGAGTGGTGTTGCATGTGTGTGTGTGTGTTCAGACTGTGTAAATTAAGGCACGCCACGGCTGATTCCATTCTACCTCCACGCCGCTCTCCCTCCTTCCTCCTCCCTGCGACGCCGATCGCCGTGTTTTTAATAAGAATAGTTTCCGGCCGTGCGTCACTTCGTGAAAAAGCAGGGAGTTTTTATCCGAACGTGCTTTTGCTTAAAGCAAAAAAAAAAAACGTCTCCGGCGATGAAGGAATTAGCCTGTGACCGGAACCGCATCCTTCTCCATTCAGACGGCGGCGTTAACTATTCTTGTTGCTATGCAACGCACATTTTTGACATTAACTTGTGAGCTTATTTTTTTCTTTTTAATGAGCGCCGCTCACCTGACCTGAGAAGAGCCTGGAACGGAGGGTGGACGAGACAAAACACTTGATTATTTAGTTGACCGACAAGCTGGATGTTAATATCATTCTTTCCACTAAAATACAACGCAGCCTCATACAAAGACTTTGAACGCTGCGGCATAAAAAATTTAATTTAATTTAATTTAATTTAATTTAATTTAATTTAATTTAATTTAATTTAATTTAATTTAATTTAATTTAGATTTAATCGTAAATAAAAACAGAGTACAATGATTTACAAATCACTTTCAACCTATATTCAGTTGAATTCACCCCAAAAACATTTAATGTTCCAAATGAAAAAAGTTTTTTTTTTTTTTTGTTGTTGTTTTTTTTTTGCAAACATTCAGAGAGAGTCCAACAGTTTAAGAACAACATTTCTCAACATGCGATTCCGAGGAATTTTGGGATTTCATCATCTACGCTCCAAAACATCGTCAAAACATTCAGGGAATGTGGAGAATCGTCTGCGCGCAAGCGGCAAGGCCTGAAAACCAATTCTGAATGCCCGTGACCTTCCATCCCTCTGACAGTTCTGCATTAAAAAAACAGCATCTTAGTGAAGAGAGTGTTGTCAAGTGGGCTCAGGGACACTTCGGAAAACCGTCGTTAGTTCATACATTTCGTCGCTGCATCTATTTTCATACCCTAAGATACGTTTTGGAAGAACATCCGCCGCCACCCGAGCGGCGTCTTTTCCAGGGACTTCCCCGCTTATCTCAGCGAGACAATGCCGTGCCACATTCTGCACGCACTGCAGCAGAAAGGGAAAATGGGTGGCGCATTACGAAGCGCAAAAATGCGACAACGGAGAGCGACCCGAGCTGTGCATGAAGCAAGACGGGGAAAGAATTCCAACCTCCAAAGCTGACACAGTGACTCCTCGGTTCCAAATCGCTTCATTTGAGTGTCGTTTAAAAGGGAAGGTGACGCAACACATCTGCGTCGGAGTGGCTCCCCTCCGGAGCCCCTCTAAGAGCAACACCTGTCCCCAGAACTGTCCAACTCCTCAATTCTCCAGCAACCCTGCAAAGCCCTCACCGCCACACCAGCTTTTCTTCGACCAACGGTACAATTTGCACGGCTCTGTACGGTTATTTATGTTATCTATAGATGAAATATGTCGAGGGGATCCGGGCCTCTCTGCTCCGGCTGCGACCCGACTTCGGCGGAACATGGATGGATATTTATTGCTGCCCTCCAACTGCACCTCGGGGACAAGTTACGTTTTTTTTCTTGATTCTGATTCAGAAAAACGCTTCTGTCCCGGCTTTTTAGGAACGTGTTGCGGGCATCGAGTTCCAAATCACTGAATATTTGCCAAAAGTTCAGTTTTGGTTCTGAACTTTGTCGCTTTCTCCACGTCCTCTGAATCTTAGGAGGATATCATGGCGCGTGGATGATGAAATCCCGAAATTCCTTGCGATTGCGCGTTGAGAAACGTCGTCCTTTCGTGGATGCTCCTTTTTCGACCCAGCTACCACACTCGCCCGTCTCCAAATCCAAACAGGTGGGTTTTTTTAGCGTTCCTCAACTGGTCCCGGTCTTCTGCTGTCTCTGCCCCAGTTTTTTTCAGGCATGGAATTCAAAATGAGTGAATGTTTGCAAAAAAATCAAGAGCTTTTATCAATTTGAGCATGAAATAAAAGTTAAAAAATACTACTAATCGTACTGCAAATACTGCAAAAATCTTGTCTTTGGAGAGAATTCTACTGAATATGGCTTAAAAACAATTGCAAATCATTGAATTCTGTTTTTCATTTATGTTTAACACAGCGTTCCGACTCCATTGGAATCGGGGTTCGTCGAGAAAGCAGATGTTTCCTCTCAGAAAGAAACCCAGAGGGTCTTCGTGAACCGAAATGAACCGGACGGAGTAGCCGTGGAAAGACGGAGTGGATAATTCAGACGTAAAAACGGTGCGTGTTTTTTTAAATTGAATCAAAGTCCCGCTGCATTCGCTTACGGCTGGGAAATTTGACCTCTTTTGAAAAAAAAGCATCCTCCCCATCCATTTAGGGACAAAAGGCCGGTGAAAGAGACGTTATCTGTCGTAACACTGGGACGTATTTGCCACGCCGGCGATGCTAATGGTATTTGCGCAGCACTCCAGACCTGCGGAGGCTCGGTGCCTGTGTGTGTGTTAGTGTGTGTGTTTGTGTGTGTGTGTGTGTGTGTGTGTTTGTGTGTGTGTGTGTGTGTGGTGCTAAATGGAATTGCTCTCTTACCTTTGCACTTGTAGCCTTGCTTGTAGAAGCCCCATATCTTGAAAACAGAGAGAGAGAGAGAGAGAGAGAGAGAGAGAGAGAGAGGTTCAGCGGAGGAGGAGGGGATGAGGAAACGCTCTCCTTTCCATTAAGAAAAGAAATAAAGAGTAAAAAGACGATTTCACGAGAGTCAACGACACACTTTCCGGCATCTGAGGTTCCGTCTGGTAGGAGGTTTCTGTTTGTGAGGCTTCGGCAGCGGCTGAAGGGGTGAAAGACTGGGATTTGTGGCTTCCAGACACACACAGAGGACCGGTGAATGAGAGGGTGAACGCATGAATGTCTCTAGATGAGGTGTGAATGAGAGGGTGAATGACTGCAAGCCCCCATATCTGACGCATGCAGGAGGGAGTGAGCGGTTGTAGGTCTCTTTTTTTTGGCGCGTGAATGAGAGGGTGAATGGTTTCATGTCTCCATAGGATGCGCTCGTAATGAGAGGGTGAATATTTGCATGTCTCCTTGTTGTGTGCGATTGAGTGAATGAATGGTTTTATGTGTCTATATGAGGTGTGAATGAGAGGGTGAATGGTTTTATGTGCCTGTCTCACGCATGAGGGAGTGAATAGTTTTATGTCTCCACGGGATGTGTGAATGAATGAATGAGCAAATGACTGTAGGTGTCTTTATTGCTTATGAATGAGAGGGTGAATGGTTGCATGTCTGCATGTTAGGTGTGATTCAGTGAGTGAATGTTTTATGTGTGATTTGGGAATGAGAGGGTGAATAGTTGTATGTCTCTGTAGGATGTGTGAATGGATGAATGAGCGAATGACTGGAGGTCTCTGTATTGCTCATGAGTGACAGGGTGAATGGTTGTATTCCCCTATCTGACACATGAATGAGGGAACTGAATTGTTGTAGGTCTCTTTACTGCATGTGAATGAGAGGGTGAATGATTTCATGTCTCCATGTTATGTGTGAGTGAGTGAGTGAGTGACTGGTTTTAGGAGTGTGGATGAGAGGATGAACGGTTTCTTTTCACTGACGTGTGATGAAAGAGTGAATTGTTATTTGTCTGTGAAATGTATGAATGGGGGGGTGTTGTTTCTATACAACCTCTGAATGAGAGGGTGAATGTTTTTCTGTCTTCATGTCATGTGTGATTGACTGAGTGAGTGAATGGTTTTCTTTGTTTCTATGAGGTGTGAATGGGTTTGTGTGTGATGCAGGAATGAGAGGGTGAATGCTTGCATGTCTCTATAGGATGGGTGAATGAATGAATAAATGAATGAATGAATGAATGACTTTAGGTATCTGTATTGCATGTGAATGAGAGGGTGAATGGTTGCATGTCTCCATGTCATGTGTGTTTGGGGGAAATAATGGTTTTTTGTGTCTATGAGAAGTGTGAATGAGAGGGTGAATGGGTCAGTGTCTCTGAACCGTTGGTTGTCTCTGTACGACGAGCGAATGAGAGGATGAATGCTGGAATTTCTCGATATGACCCGTGAATGACTGAGTGAATGTCTCTATCTGAGGTGTGAATGAGAGGATGAATGCTTTTATATCTCCATGGTGTGAATGAGTTTGTGAATCTGTGCAACGTGAATGAAAGGGTGAACGGTAGCACGTCTCTATGTGTGACCCTGTGATCAAGGATGAGGTTGAACCCCACCTCTCGTCCAATGACAGCTGGGATCCTCAGCGTCGGATAAATGGTATAGATAGTGAATGAATGAATGAATGAATGAATGAATGAATGAATGAATGAATGAATGAATGAATGAAACACGAGCCATTTAATAAATATGAAACACAGGATATGCAGATTTGAACGAAGAAGGAAGAAGATACAAGGGGCCGTTGTACTTATTACAAAATAGATGAATGGCATTGAGAGAGATGATGCTAATTGTGATTCATCTCGATGAATGTACTTGCCGTCAAGCCGTGATCACCGTTTCCAACGGCGGTGCATCAAGTTTATGGCCATAGATCGGCACCTGAGTCAAATCCAGACGTTGTTTGTAGATGTGAAGGACGGTTGTGTCGCGGAATTACGTTGTTTTTGGTTTTTTTTTGTTTCCATTAAATGTCAAATGAGTACATGACTTCAACATAAAATGCCATTAGCATTAGCATTAGCATCATCTGTCTCTTTTAATTGATTCTTCCATAATTGCTTGTCTCCTTTAAAGAGGCGGATTTACGATAGGTTTCACCCGACACTTTTGCATTTTCCTGCTCAAACAGAAATACGACAGCGGGATGTTTAAACTGATGTACAATTACACCAAAACGTGTGTAAGTACACTGAATTTTTACTCTAAAAGTACCCCGATTAGCAGAGGTACTTCTATGGTGGAAAATAAAAATGAGTTGATCCCCATAAATATGATACTACTTGTAAATAATACTGAAAAAATATTTATATATGTACTAATATAAAGAAATATATAATATATATAAGTATCATATATAAATAATACATGCAAGTATTTCATAAGCACGTGTACATTCTTTTATTTGGCTTATTTGTGCCGCAATTTTTTTTTTAAATCTTACTTTTAAACACTTCCTCTCCAGATCATTAGACGCCGCTTTCACATTTTTATTTCCATTAAAATTTCAGAACTAGGTCATCGGCTTCAATTCTACCGCAAATACCAAGCATTTATTGTTCTCAGAGTGACATTTTCTCATCGTTGTTGCTTTTATTTTGACCTGGAGTCTAAAAACACGCATGAATGATTTCATTCATTCATTCATTCATTCATTCATTCATTCATTCATTCATTCATTCCTTCTCTATGCAGGGATGAAAGATCACCAATCAGGGGACATGCAACCGTTCATTCACAAACAAATGTTCACTCCCTCATTCACAATTCGCATAAAGGAGTGCAGTAATAAATGAAAATAATCGTTCATTCTCATTCACATGTCAAGTCTGCGCTGTAATTCATCCCAAAGGTGCTCCATGGGGTTGAGGTCAGGACTCTGTGCGAGTTCATCCACAGCAGACTCCGTCATCCATATCTTGATGGAGCTTTGCTTTGTGCACTGGTGCTCAGTCATGTTGGAAAAGGAAGGGGCTCCAAACTGTTCCCGCAAAGTTGGGAGCATGGGATCGTCCAGAATGTCCAGATGCCGATGCCTGGTATCGCTTCAGCATACCGAGACGTTTTGGACAATTCCATGCTCCAACACCTCTGGGCTGAATTTAGAGCCAGGCCTTCTCGTCCGACATCAGCATGTGACCTCACACATGCGCTTCTGGAAGAAAGCTCCAAAATTCCCATCCAAACACTCCTGAAGGCTTGTGGACGGCCTTCCCAGAAGAGCAGAAGCCGTTCTAGCTGCGAAGGGTGGACCCACGTCATATTGAACCCTATGGATTAGGACTGGGAGGTCACTTGAGTTGATATGTGAGTCCTGGCAGGTGAGCGAATACTTTTGGCCATGTTAACTATGCAGTCCGTGACTCTGTAGTCCACTTCACCCAGATCAACATTACTCCATCGCATCCTGTTTATTTTATCGGCGTTGCACTGTTGTCACGCATCTGTCCTTACCCTTGTCAATTTGGTTCTACGCCCTCTGTTTACTTACTTATTTATTCTAGTCTCACCATGACTGGTTATGTCTATATTTTACTTTCCTCTCACCCTTACTCTGTATTATTTATCTATATATGTGTGTGGATGTGTATATATATATACAGATTTTATATATATATATATATATATATATATATATATATATATATATATATATATATATATATATATGTGTGTGTGTGTGTGTGTATATTTATTTATATATATGTATATATATGTGTCTATAGGCACGTATAGAGATATATGTGTGTGTGTATATATATATACACACACACACATATATGTATATATACGTATATATGTATATATATACACACATATATATATGCATACATATATGTGTGTGTGTTTATATATATATACACCCACATATATGTATATGTATATATATACATATATATATACATACATATGTATATGTTTTTCCTTTTTTAATTGTGCTTATTTATACGTTGTCTTTTTTTGTTTGTTTGTTTTTGTCTCTTGATACTGTTATTGTTGGGCTGCTGCGACACGCGAATGTCCCCTATGGGGATCAATAAAGTATGATCTTATCTTATCTTGTATAGTTTGTATCATATAAGCTGGAGATATTCAAGCATTCACACGTCACACGGAGACACAATCATTCGCTCTTTTGTCTACAGGTGGTAGAAAGACATCCAGCCGCTCGCTCATTCACACATTTGGACCATTCTGCGTCTTTTTCCTCCTTTTATGTGGAATTCAGATTCGAAAGACAGAGCGATTTGGGGAAGAAGAAAAAACTTGAGATCTTTTTTTCTGTGTTACGACGTGAAAACTATTCCATTTGCCATGAAATAGTTCATCTGCATTTACCGTTAACGGTTCAAAGAATGCCAGGCTGAATCGTCGACCCTCACCGAATTCGGCCCCTCTCCGCTAAAAGGCTTGGACAGCCCTGCGCTAACGTCTGCGCCGCCGTGTTTCAATAGCCGACTGCATTTATTTAAATGTTTATCTTTATTATTTTTTTTATTTTTTTATTTTTTTTGCTTTTTGCAAATGGGTGATATCAGTGAGGGGGCGGGACAGCGGGAAGCAGGGGGTGTGAGGGGGTGGAGATGGAGGTGGAGGTGGAGGTGGAGGTGGAGGGGATCAAGCGGGACGCAGGGAGCGACCAGACAGTGGGGGGAACAATGACATGAAAGCGGCGAGCTGGAGATCACACACCGCCCTGGCACATCTGAGGAGGCAAAAAATATCCTGACCTCTTCACACGGAAGCCAGCTCGCAAAAAAAAAAAAAAAAAAAAAAAAAAAAAACAAACACACAAAAACCCACACACAACACAAACCAAACAACCAACCAACA
>CAAKHD010009021.1:0-35849 GCA_901007705.1 Fistularia tabacaria | reverse complement strand
AATCATCCCCCCCCCCCCGGTTGTTTTTTTTTTGGGGGGGGGGTGCCCCCGGGGGGGCCCACCCCGTGTGGGGGGGGGGGGGGTTTGGGGGGGGGGGGGGGGGCTCGAAGACCAAAGCGCACGTTTGCGAAACCGGACAAAAGAATGGTGAAAATGTTTTAAGGAGTAACTTCCCTGGAGGACACTCCTAACCCCCAAATACTTCTTCTTCTTCTTCTCTAATCGGCTTGTCCGTCGATACAACTTAATAGTTAATCTCTCTGTCAGGAGAGAGGCGGCGGTGGGGGTGGGGGTGGGGAGGCTGAGTGGGGATTCGGGTGGACTTCTTGGATCTGGACACCACAGCTATTAGGAGGAGAATTTAAATGAAGTGTAATTGAACTCTTAGCGCCGGCGCCTCTAATACCAGATACCCCTCAGTGTGAGGCATGAAAACAAATTTCAACACCTGCCCCCCCCCCACCAGTGAGCGCCGCTTAAATAATATTGTCAGTGACCTTTTGGGGCTGTTTAGGGGGTATTTGCACAACGGCCCAAAGTCACCATGTAATACCTGTGATATTACATGGCCAGCAAGAGATATAATCTTATGTCACTACATGTTGACATGCCGGGGGCTACAGTGACTTGTCGAGTATGATTGGTTCCCTCCGGAGCAGAGAAGGGGGGGGAGTACAATTGTGACTGTAACCTTGGGTGGCTGTTCAAGATGCTTTTTTTCACCAAGTGATACCCCCCGCCGCCCCGGTTTGATTGACGTGGCAGGTGGCTCCTCCTTCTAACCCCCCCCCCCTCACCCCCCGGTGGCACTCGTCCACGTGAGAATCACAGCATTCCAGAAAACACCGCAGTTCTGGGATTTGTTCGATGGGGGTGATTTTCCACTCCCCATCCAACCTCCCCAACGTAACCTGATTTGGAAAGGTTTTTTTTAAAGTCTTGAATTAAAGGAGATGTTTTTGTCCGTTTCACACATCACATGGTCGACATTTAACCCCCACCCCCTGTTTGAGGGAAGTTTTCCCCGAACGGCCAAACTCTGGGAGACCAATCAACCGCTTCCTAGACCATCAGCTGTGTCGTGTTGTTTTTTTTTTCGGTTCTCCATCCCGTCAGTTTTTAACAGTGGACCCCCAGGACCTAGACAGGGACCCCCTTGCCCCCTCACTCTCACCCCCCCAATCTGCCCGCAGCCTCGTGAAACGAGGTGATTACTGTCAAGCCGACAGAGGTGAGGAGCGTCCCAAACTTGACGGACAGAGACGCCCCCCCCGACCCGCCTCGTAGTCTGGCCGGAGGAAGCATAACTCTGTGGGAGCTGTCAGAGGTCACGGCAGAGAAATTTGTCCCGTCTCTGGAACCCTACATCTCTGCACGCTAAGCTGGAGTCCACGCTGGCAACCCAAAGCCCGGGTTTGCACCCGATGGGTGGAAACAAGCCATGGCCGGCACTGGGGAGGGTTTATAATAAACCCTTGGGGGTTTGAGCTTTCAGATTTACAACGTGCAAACGACAGGCTAGAATCACCGGACCCTTACAGCTTTACTGCAACACAAACCTTGTAAATGTCCCTAAATCACTTGTTGTGGACTCCGTGTGTGTTCGTGTGTGTGTGTGTCTGTGTGTTTGTATGGGGGGGTGCGCATAGTGTCATGCTGTTGGTCGCCCGGCGACATAGATACCAAATACTTGTGCTGCTATGTAAGTGGCAGTTTCATGTGTATAACGTTCCTCGTTTCGCTGCTTGCTACGACTACTGCCCCGGTGCCCCCCGCCTCCCCACCTGCCACCCGCCCCTGAGGTTAATATTTGGATATGTGGTTAATTCAATTAAGATTTATGACCTCGGTAAAAGTAGACGCCTGTAGATATTTCACAGCCATCATTTCTAAAACATGACATGTTGTCCAATATGGCTGCTGGGGGGAAATTCAGATTCAAATTCAAAAAACTTTATTTGTCCCCTTGGGACAATTTAAGGAAATGGTACAAGACTCACACGGAAAGAAATCCATTCATTCATTCACTGTTTATGCTGCCTTGCTAGTGGTACTAGCCTTGAGCTAACTGTTCTGCTCAAATCGTGGATGTTTATCTGAGTCAGTGTTCGTAGACAACTCAAGAAGTGAGAATACAGACACACACACACATACACGCACACGCACGTGTACACACGTACAAAGAAAGGGATGCAGCCACACCACTTATCTAACACTAGCTTGCTCCGGTTTGAGGAGTTCACCAGGCCCCCTACTGGTCATGAGGATAAGTTTGTGTGGGGTTTGCAGTACATATTTTTTGTATATATGTAAAAGTTTATGAAAATATATCTACATGTGTCTATAAATGTTGCTATGTAATATGAAAGGTGTCCACAAGGGCGTACTAAAAACAAACGCATATTAAGTGACGCATAATATCTTTTCCTTTTTTTTCACTTGCGGGAAATTATTTCACTGCATTTAACTGCATTTAATGGAGTTCAGTGTTTTGCTCAACAACACTTCGACAGGCTTGGGGAAGAGCGGGAATTAAACCAAGAATGTTCAGTTCCAAGGATGATCACGCCGCCACCCCCTAATTTGACAGTGCTGTTGACGCTCACTGGCAGACTTTCAAAATAATTGAATATATTTTTCCCTCACCCCCCGCCATGTCCGGAGCCCTCCCAAGCACCCCAAAAAACACAGCTCTTAGCCACATTTAAAACGTTCACAACTGAACGTGTTTGATCCGCACCGCTACATCTATTTATTATTCACCTGATGAGAGCAGCACATGTCTCGGAGGCGTGGTCTCGCTGTGTTTATTAACCTCCCCCTTCCCAGGGAACCACAACAAGCACCTCTTGGGGGGGTCAAGGACCCTCAAATATTCCTGGTAGATGAACGTCAGTCATGCTCGCCGCTGAAAGGTCTCCCATGATCCATTAGTGTTAGCGACGAGTGTCAAATCTGAGGAGAAGGTCGGATAAAGTGTCGTCCCGTGGCTGCGACGATAAATGTGTGAGAAAATGGGGGCCTCCTCCCTCTCCTTCAGCTCCTCCTCACCTGCCCCAGCTCTGTACTCGCACCTCACCCTGTTTAAACCCCTGTTTACCTCAGCTGTTCTTATCACCTCCGGGCAGCGAGAGGTGGCATCTGAAAAGGCTGAGGGGCCGCGGCGGCATTTAGGGCAGACGTTCCAAGAAAGGCCTTGCCCAGTGATTGGACGGGCCAAAGGGCGCTGAAGTGTTGAAGCCCAGCGCTGAGCCTCCTGAAATAAGAGGATGGCCCTCACAGCTGGACGCTGGGACTAAAAACAGCCGGGGTGACAGACATAAGGAGGAGGAAGGGCGATGTTGACACGGGGATTTTTTGGACATACTGTTTCCGAGCGGTGCTGTGAATTTGTCATCTCTTTCTTACCGCCCGCGATTATAAATACGCCGCCGAGTGTCAGGATGATGGAGCAAAGACACATGGGTTCGTTCATATGAGCCTGGCCGAAATCGCCCACTGCCAAGGCCCCTGGGCCGAGTGGATGCCCCCTGCAGATTTGGACCCCCTTCAGGCAACTCCTCCAAGTTCCCACTTACTCTCACTGGATTTTAAATTTCAAACCGGGAAGAGCGGCCAAAGAGCCGCCATGTCGAGAGTTGGCTCTTGCTGCCGCAGAGGCGCTACTTCGGTCGTGACGCCACAGGGCATTTGTGCTGCTTTCGTTAAAATCTCCTCACTTGGCAAAAAAGGGGAGAACTGTGTTAATTGAGGCCCCGCCTCTGAGCGGTTATTTTGGCGCATTCGTTCATTTTCACAAGATTGACCATGTAACCACCTGCTGCTTTGATCTGGAAATCTTTGTTTCAGGCTCAGTCATGTGAACGCTATCCGACTTCGACCACGTAACCCTGAGGTGCCTCTGGCCCGGGCAAGACTTTTCCTGAACGGTGTCATTTTTCAGGTCCTTCTTTTTTGTTTGATTGATCTTTGTCTTTGCTCTGTGAGTCTTCAGGCAGAATCCCCCGGCTCGGGGTGGAGAGGATTTATCTTATCGCCTCCCAGATGGTTTTGCCGTTGACTCAAGAGTTTCACAGACATCCATCACATCTCCTCTTCCCCAAAGCTGCCAGCAGCTCCGGTTTTTGGTTTCTTCTTTGACACTGGTCAGGAAGCTGCAGGTACTGTAGGTGGCATGTGACCCTTTCCAGACAGATCCAGACAGACAGTCCCTTATTTTTTTCTGTGATGACAGCCGGACAAGCCCTTTTTTCAGGAATAACACCACACTGGCTGTCATTTACAGTGGCATCAGAAGATGGCGCTAGGGTCCCAGATGTGAGGGAGTAAAGTATTTAGCTTGATTTTCTTCCCTTTTTGTACAAGTGTACCTTTGCAAGATTGTGAACATCTGAATCTCATCACACATGCTGATCACTGTCGACTTTATAATAGCTCCACATTCATTGCTAATTAGCTGATTCGATTGAGATTGTTCCCTGGCAGGCAAATTGACCAACTGTCTGTGCTAGAGATGTATTTCCGCGTGTGATGGCTCTACCCCCTGCAGATCTCACCCTTGGAGCTCCATGGTGGACAGAAGCACCTGGATCATCCTGCTTCAGAATCATAAACCTGCTGACTCTCAGGTTGAGGTTAGGGTGACTCGACGCCTGACAGGTCTGTAGGTCAGGTCGATGTCCGTCTGCCCGATGGCGACCAGACGATAGTTCTTCCTCCTTCGATTGTGAATCTCTAAAGGTTTGAACTTCCTACATTTCTTCTGATGGGGAAATGGGCCCACAGCCCAGAGGCCCTCTGAGGTAAGATGGTATCAGGTGCAATGCTCCTTTTAAATGGAACAAACCACAGAATAGAACACTTTCACTACCAGTCACTGCCTATCTGGGCACCGTCTGTAGGTGTGAATGACTCAGTGAATGGCTGGATATCTGTGATTGACAGCTGACCCGTCCAGGATAAGCCCCGCCTTCCGCCCCTGGGTCATCGTGGGTAGTCAGGGTTTTATCCACTTTCTTGTTAAGAACAAAATTAAGACATAAAAAAACAAAAATCACATAATTAACATTTTATTAGAATTGCCTCCGACACAGTTAAGGTGATAAATACCTTAATTTCACAGTGGTTTTAAGAAATACAATAATCTGCGACGCATGTTGGATGACAGGCCTTGAATTTCCTTAAATAGCATTATGTACAGCTTTTAAAAACTATTCAGGACAACTGATTCTCTGCTGGCAGCCAATCACCGGCCGCCCCCGTTCGCCGCTCCACCGCCCGCGCCTCCACCCGACTGGTCCTGAGCGCCGGACATCATCAGGAAGAGGACGAGAGGCACGATGTACATCCACTGGAAGAGAGGAGGGGAGATGGGCGTAAAACGGCATCTTCTGTTTGCCACCTTGAACAAATTGAATCACATGTGGACTACAAATCCAGATTTGGTCCCAGATAAGGTGAAGGAATGCTCCGAACAGAAGAAGAAGAAAAGGTGGGTGTGTAAATCTGAGTAACATAAAAAGTCTCAGTCAGAAACCAAACACCTGCTAGATGCCGTCATAGCAGCGGCCCCATTTCATTTTCTGCTTGGAAGGTGCGGCCCTGAGGCATGGTATTTCCTGTCATTAATGATGAATATTGGTGCTTCTGTGAGTGTTTGGTTTCAAATCAGAGGAAAAAAAAAGGAGTACATTTAATAGGAGTCAAAAAAGAGAAGGGAAAGAGCAGGAAATGGGAAGAGGGGTTTAGTTGTGCTGGTTTAGGAGTTTAATACGTAACACACGGGTCAATAGGGGAAGGGGGGGCAGAACAAGCCACAAATAAGAACAGTACTTCGGTGGGAATCAGCTCTGCTCTCTGCCTCCCCCTGCTGGGGGCTGTGCCGAATTGGTGGCCATGAGGAAGATTGCACCTCCCAGAATCAAATACCACTGGAACACAGCACAGCACTGGGTCAACAACGTTCACATGACAACACAGTGCGCACGCACGCACACGCACGCACACACACACACACGCACGCACACGCGCGCACGCACACGCGCGCACACACACACACACACACACGCGCGCGCGCTGGGACCAGGGCTTTGCAACTATCACGACAAATGTGTTTGTACGCTGTAATTTCACACTGTGTGGGTTCTATGAGGGATTACTTATGTAATTTGCTGTATCAAAGAGTCAATCTCAATTTATCAATGAACAGATCAATGTTTATATTCAAAAGAAAAGTATCACAGAATTTCTCAAGGTTTTCAAGGACTTTTAGACCTCTCTCTTTTTTTTAGGTCTTCCCGGACCTGGCTCGGGAGTCCTGATGGGTTTGCCAGCTCAAAGACAGATTACCTTCACACTACACAGAGGGCATCTCTCGGTCGGGAGGAGGGGGGGTTCTTTGGAAGGAAGTGACACCTCTCTCTCTCTCACACACACACAATCGCACTCAGAGACGCACGCACGCACAAGTGTGCGTCCATGTGCGCGAAACCACTAACTCTGCGCTCAGGGCCCTGACAGGGTCACACCGCCCCCTGTCAGTGAAGAGCAGAACTGTAGCCAGGGACAGCAGAAGTGTCACTCGGACTGGGTATGCCTGTGTGTGTGTCAAGGCAGACACCTTTGCTGAGCTTCGATCCTGACCTTCCAAAAAAACACTGAAGGAGCAGCCGATGAAAGGTGCTCATTTTGTTGGAACCTCTGGTTCCACTGACAACAATCCAATAGGGCTCACCTAGTGGCTACAGGATGCAAAAAAAGTACTTTGTGATGACAGTGGAACCAGGCCGTGCCTCTCACAAAGCAAAAATATGACCCAAGAGGCCTCTTTACTTATTCAGTGATTATATGGACTGATGCATTCATCAGATTCTGGGAGCTGAAGGGGCTGGGGGCGGAGCGTTGCCTGAGGCAGTGGTGGGCTGTCAGAGCCAATAGGCTGCTTGATATGTGCGTCATCTCAAAAATGACCCAATGTCGCTGTGTACTTGCAGAGTCAACATGTGTAGCTTGTTGTGTGATACGGACTTCCAACACTGGAAAGGGGTGACCAAACAGATCATCTCCTCGCGTTGTGATCCCTGTTTTTGAATCCCATGGCTCCAAAGAGGCTCGCTTCTGATGCACTATTATAGAGAGCGCTCCCAGAAGCGCTGCCGTGCACCCTCTGTGCACCTGCCCTGGCCTGCGCTCTTGCCAAGGGCCAAAGGGCTGAGCCTTGAGCAGGTTGTGAGAGCATGGCGATGTGCGCACAGCTTAAGCTACAGCGGATCTTCACTGAGACTTCAAAAAAGGGGACCCTTCAGAGGAAAAGAAAACATCAGTAGATGACGGTTTCCTCCTCGTCATCTTCAGGATGGTATAAGGTTATCTCTGGCACCTGACAGAGAACGATTTCAATGTAGTGGCTAATTTAGAAAAAAAATCTTTCTGGCTTAGAGAGAATGTCTTTTTTTCATATTTGTATTGATGTGAACTGTGTCCGTCTATTGACCCCCTTCTATTGATGCTGTCAAGCTAATTATAATTAGGCTAACCCCCCCCATCTGGCCCCATGAACAGGTTCTGTATCCATGCTGGTAACAGGCTGGGAACATCATGGCTACTAACTTTTTTGTGAGTGGCATGTGAGCGCATCACCCAGGGATGTGCAATTTTAGCATACAGGGTTGAATCCGGATTAAAAAACAGATCTGTGCGTGTGTGTGGGCACAGTCTGTCGGCTGTATCTGCTGCCTCCAGCACGAGCACTTACATATTTTGCGAAGAAAGACTTCTGCTCCTGTGGATTCTTTCCTTTCTTCTCAAACTCCTGCTCCAATCGTTCGAGGAACAGAGCTGTCTCGGGCCTGCGAGGAGAAACTGGCAATTAGCATTCAAACAAACGCTAAAAACTGAGACCAGAGAAGAGTGCTGGGGGACTCTTTCTACCTATGGGGAAATGTTGTGAGGCTGTGGCGCCAAAGCAAATACGACTGAATTTAATATTTCTGGTAAAACCCAGCTCATTCACGGGAGGAGTTATTGCTAGTGTGCAGTTCAGACGGGGGCGGCGGCAATGTACTCTCAGCAGTGGCATAGATTTCACTACAAGGCTAAGAGAGAGAGAGTTGGGGAGAGAGCAAAAGTCAAGCCGTAGCCACCGACCCTGGAGCGTTGACGGGAGCCATGATGCTGAGCGTGGTGTTGAAAACCTCCAGATCAACCTCGTCTTCAACCTCGGTTCCCCTACAGGCCCCCGGGAGCGTCACTATGGAGACGCCGATGAGGTATCCGGACACGTCGGTGTGGAGGGTTATCACATCGCTCAGGTGGGACTCAACCATTGCACACTTGGGAGTTGAAGTCAGGAAAGATATATAACAAGTGTTATATCACACATAAATCCATTCCATGTATCCCATAATATAACTATCGCATTAATGTGAGTGAAGTACAGCACTGAGAATGAACCTTGAAGCCATAATGGATCAGATGTTTCTAATTTCCAGGTCATTTTCATCTAGATTTTGGGGGAGTCATTCACTTAAGTCAGTCTTTCCCATTTTAACAGTGATTGAAAACCTGGGAAACCTGCAGCGCCTCCTGTGCTCTGAGGGTATAACATGAACAACTTCATCAAGTGACGTCTTATATGTCAAAAAATATTTTAACCATAATAATGCAGCACTATTGTGTTTTGACTCCGTTTTTGTGACCTTCAGGGCGACCTGATGATGGCACTTGCCTGCTGAAACAGTGACATGAGTGGAAATACGTACGGCTCTGACAAACGCCGTGAGGTAACCGTCCATCTGCCGCTCAATCTGCCTGTCTGCCTGCAGAAACACACGGGGCACTCTGATCCGGTACAGGCCGTCCACTGCAGCCACTTCCTGTTGGGTTCACAGACAAATGTAGAACACATCAAGACTCATTCCTTGCTGCATGCTGTCCAGCTCAAACCGCTGTGTCCCAGATATCCAACATCACCTTGAGTTTGATTCTGTCCTCCTCTGAAAGTTGATTCTGGCTCAGCGAGACGCCCGGCTCCCGTCCGGCTTTTAGCGCCAATGATCCACGAACGCGGAACTGAGCAACATCATCTGCATAGACGGTCAGCATAATCATAGATTCAGCATAAACAACCCATTATTCCCTGCTTCTTATTGCAAGCATTTTTTTTTCTCTCTAAGGAGATTCTGGTTATTGCTGATTGTGAAGAAACACCTAAAAACAGAATAAGATTTCATTCTGTTGTTCCCTGTTGGATTCAAATCTAAATTTCCCCCATTTGACATAAATCGTCCCTGCCTGTCTTTCCCTTACTTCTCGTGTCGGCTTAGCGGCAGACCATCTCTGCTCGTATTGTTATTTCCACTAAACATTTAGACTGACAATTCAATTATTTTGTTAGATACCTTTATTTGCTCTTTTTTAGCTGAGGCAGGCGTTCGAGTCAGTCGCTGGGTCGTCAAGACGCAAATTTATTCCTAAGCCTAAGAGGGCATTTATTGTTTTTTTTTGTTTTTTTTGGAGGGGGGGTTATCAATTAATTTAACTTAAGACTCTTCACATAGTTAAACGTCAAGATGCCTCAAGGAAACGTATTTGTTTCGTTTACGACACAGCTAGCGGTTCTGACAGCGGCTCAGTTTGGGCTATTTCCAAGCTCAGAACCGCAGGTTCCGCCAAACAAACATGGCGATGCCGGGGGGCACCGGGCTGCCGCCGCCGTTTACCGGAGACAACATCGACATGACGGTAGGATTTTCTTTGCTCACCTACTTCGAAGGAATGTTCGAGAGGCACGGAGAAGCCGCTGAGCTCGGTGTCCAAGGCGTCGCCAACCTAGGGTGGGGGGACGGACGGTAGGACACAGGGCTAGCTGTTAGCAAGCACGGCTAATGCTAACCACCTGCCAATATGCGTAGCTAAAGGCAAAATTAAACCACAGTTGCCGTTTTTTTTTTTTTTTAAATTTGCATTTTGCACTTACCCTCCTGCCGTTGTTACAGCGAACGGAGGGGACGCAGACGACGAGGCACAGGGTGAAAATGACAGAAAATTGAAATGGTAATAGACGAGCCATAGTGTGACAGGCTGTACGGGTACCGGGTTGGGACCAACGGCACCGCGGGCCCCTTTCAAAATAAGAGTCTCTCGAACATTGAATGAACTGTGAAGATTTTGATGTGTCAGCAGAGATGAAGTCACCAGAGCTGAAGAAACAGCAGATATCGATTCTCCAATCAAACCTCCTGCAGCCCCTAAAACACGGAATTAAAGTAGGGTTCTAAAAGGTTTCTAACAGAGCAGCAGAACTGTCAGTGTGTGACCAGAATGCTGCATTCTGGCTCACATAGGATTTTCTGCTGAGTGGCTTAATTTCCCTCCATTGATTTTAACATCCAGAAGAAGCTGTAAAAAATATCCGGATTTTACTTTTTTGTAGTTCTGATTCTATTTAAAGAATTTAGTTTTATTTGCTCTGTGAAGGTTCACATCACAACATGAAAAAGCTTGTTTATGTGTGTGCTAGGTCTGACATGCACATAATATATGGCAGGGTTAAGTTTTGAAAGCACATTTAAAAATTCTGTGTAAAATGGCATTTTACAGAAAAGTGAAATATGAATAATGCTTCTTGAACATTCTGACCCTTATCTATGACTGTTTTCAGTCAATGTCAGGCACACCATTCGATCATTTCTAGTTTTAAATAATTTTAACTTTATTGATTTATTTATTTTTGCCATGTGGTGCTCGTATGTTTTCAACCCACTAAGGCATTTGCCCCATTATTCCAAGAATAGGTCATCTGATTTTCGGAACAAAACAGAGGGAAATCAGTAGAAAATTACGAAACTGGATGGAAGAAAATGTCCATGAGGGAGAATAAATACTTTTGTTTTGAAAAGCATCTGACAGCTTCCTTGTTCAGGTAGCTGAGATGTATAGACTTAGAGGTATAGACATCTAAGACCACCAGAGGCCGCTAAAGTACTAGAAAAAGCCCCTCAGCCTCCTCTTCCTCCCCCTCCAACCCCCTGCTTTCGTCTGCACCACAACTATCTGTTGGCTGTGACTGAAAAGATGGCTCATGACTCTGAATCCTTCCAGAAGCATCTGACCCAAGCCCTGTTGATCGCCACCTTGCCCGCCTGAGAGGTCCAATCCACTGTCTGTCACGCAGACAAAGGGGCACCCCCTGCATGACCTCCTCTCCTGTCCATGCGGAGTGGAGGGCTGGCACCGCAGCGACGCGTCTCCGGCGACCTGCTGGGATCAGATGTCACTTCTATGAAACAGACCTGGGAACAGAGGGCACTGTAAAAATACTTGACGGGGGGTAAGGAGCCTGAAGGGGCAGGCTGACGGCTGGCCTCCCACTCCACACCCTGGTGGAGGTGTCTTTATATACCCCGAGAGATGAAGGAGAATCTGCGGGGAACTCGTGGCCTGTGTAGATTAACGACACATAACTTAAAACCTGAGAAAATGTAGATTCAGAGGAATATGTTAAGATAAGTACAAGTCTAAAAATATTCAAATGAAACTACACACACACACTGAATCTACTGATGTGTATTGGTTCAGTGACAAGTGAGAGAGATGATGAAACAGGGTCCTCTGAGGCCTTCGCAAAGGGGCGGTGGGAGGATTTTCAGAAACCGAATAAAATCAGAAATACGAGCTCAGATAGGCTATTTTAGCCACAGCTGCTATAAAAAAAGACCACCATTATCAATCAAGAATCTACCGAATGCCACCCATATGTCTAAAGATTTGGAAAAGGCTCACATCTAAAGACTAGTTTTTAGAATTTTGAGTCTCAGCCTATTCTCAGAAAGGACTCGAGGAAAACTAACACTACATTTTTTCAGCAATTTTCCTACCATGCAATGTTTTCATCGGGTATTTGGAGAGCCTTTTCTATTTCAGTCCGTCGCTTTTTCTTCTCCACTCGGTTGCGATATATTGGAGGGTTGACACTGTGCAAGCTGGGCTGTTCTGCCCACAGCTCCGCTGTCCGTTTCTCTTTCTGAATGCTCCATATTGATCAGGACATCCTTCACTGTTACCGTTCATCCATACCGCAAAGAAATACCGACTCTGTTACCACTACCATTCTGCCGATTGTTTGTCTACCAGGTTTCCTTTTTCTGGGTTTGGTTGTTGATTGTGTTGTGTCACCGTAAAGACGGAAAGACTTGCGATAATAACACTTGTCAGTGTGGCTTATTGTCATAAGCCTAAGACTAGCAAAAGACTGATCTATGACTGCTCTAAGACTGTAAGATTACCACCTTACACTTATGGGAGAGCGCTGCAACTCCAGGAAGACTGCTAAGATATTTTTTCGCCTTTCAGTTTTAAGAAGAAAATGCCTATATTGTCACATACAGTGATAGCACGACATGAGTGACATTTTGACCACTGCATTTAACCCATCATGGACATACCATGAGCAGAGGGCAGCTAAGGAACAGCCTCAGGGAGCATTTAGGGGTTCAGTGTCTTGCTCAACAACACTTCGACAGGCAAGGAGGAACCGGGAATTGAGCCAGGAACGTCTGGTTCCCCCTGTTGCTGGTCTGTGACTGTTAAAATTGTAAGGTGTAAGCCTGGCATAAAACTTCCAGAAATTGGCTGGAATTACAGTCCAGTTTGGATGAAATGGCAGAAATTAGCAACAGATCAAAACAAGTAATAAGCAAATAGAAATATCAACAGATGGAAGATGTGGGCTACAGTCCATGGAGCCTTGGGGCAGTTGATCATGCTAAGAAAGTTCAATCCTTCAATCCTTGAAGAGGATTCTCCAGAACCACCCTATAGAGGACACCATCCTTAACCCCCCCCCAGAGGGCACTTTAACACTGTGGCTTCAGCCATGGGGGGGTATTTGCATTAAAGATGGTGGGTTGCGGTTCATGATTGTAAATGAAACTCAGATAAACCCCCCCACCGCTTTGCACGCCGCCCGTCATGGTCTCCTCTGGGCAATCAGGAAATTAAGTCGCACTTCTGAAGGAAAGTATTAATAGTCTACCCATATTGGTATCCATGGACGGGGCAAAGATCGCCGCCCTGCTGGCTGTGTGTGACCTTGTTTTTAGAGTTCAGGCTCTTTGATCAGCAAGTAAATATTTTGGAATAAGTTCAAATAAATTTTCCAATGTTGAACAGTTGAACACCGTATAGATATTGCAACCACATTTTTACACTGACATTATATTATTGTCATTATCCTCCCTCCCCATATGTATTTTTAGCCATTTAATCAAATTTAATTTGTTTTCTTTGTTCCTTGTCTGACCAGACGGTTTGGGGGAGAGCCCACCTTATTCCGGCGTCACGCCGGAGCGAAGTGGCTGCAACCCCTCTGCCAAATGTGGTTGATCTGGTTCATTCCTCCGATTCTGCTGAGGCGCGGTGAAACCTGCATGGAACCTGTGCCCGAGTTCATGGCCATCACTTTTAGACACTTTGGTGTCAAAGCTGTTGCAAACAGGAATCCTTGAATGAAAACAGGCATTAATCCCGGAAAGCTTAGAAAATCAGGAAGTCATTCGTGAGGACGCTGGGAATATTTCGGGAATCTTGACACAACCAGGGAGCCAGGTGTGGGTCCTGAATTGGAGCCGCGTATTTGGCCAAATTAGGGGCCAAATATGCGGGCGTGAAGTCACATGACCTGTTCATGGACCTGCGGTGCGCACGCCAGGTTGACGTGCTCGTTTTCCGTTTACCTCCAGAAAGGGACGAGTAAAGAGCCCCTATTTTTTCTTTCTCCCCAAACAAACAAAACAGACCATAGAAGAGACGAACTGTGCTTTCTGATTGATTATTGGTTCCTACTGGACCGAACAGTGAACCCTGTGTTTGTTGGACTGCATCAATTGAATCTGCACTGAGATAGTAAACAACATTTCAATGAATTTCACGGTTGCAATTTGAGGCCGTCTCCCCTACGACAATAATATAAAATATTGCTTTTGCACTTTCATCGATTTTTGAATGTCATTGGTTATTGCTGTTATGTAATCAATATTTATTATATGTGTTTTATTAGATGTGCGAGTGGATCCCACAGAGCATTAAGGAAAACCGGGGACGTTTGGGCTGTGTGTTGACCCGGTCATGCAGGTCAGACTTCGAAACTGCCCACCCTCAACATGTCACCTAACTATTCCCTGTCAAATATGAGAATGTGTGAATGAAGGTACACACATATAAACACACACACTCACTCTTTGATGAGATAAATATCCATGTTAGGTTGTTTTTTTAGGATAATAAGAGCAGCGTTGATTTCTACAGACTAAAGCCTTGATGTTGAGTGCCTTTACTTTGGTGAGGACACATCCTGTGAAGTTCTATTTTTTGTGTTTATCTGTAAAATATTGTAAAAATCAGGGAGTTTGAATCTGTTGCCAGAAGGTTATATCTGCCTCTTCAGGTAAAACAACATTTTTATTCTCATAATTTTTTTCTCTTTTCCTTGAAATGCGGTAAGATCCTCCAATTAGTCCCACAGTAGATAAATCATAATTATACTCAAATAATGATGCCAATATTCTTAAAATTCATTTATGAAATAATAGAAATAAAAAAAGAAGTGTGAATTAATATAAATTATCTAAAAAATGTCATGGGTACTTTGGGTTATAAACCTGATTGCATGACATTGTGGCGTCACGCCCCCTGCTGCTTAGCGAGAAGGAGCCTGGCGTTCTCGGGTACTCCTGTGTTCAGGAACGTGCAGCATTCGGTGACTGTTCGACAAATCGGGAAAACACTTCATCTCCAGCTCCTGAGGAGAAACATCACCAAGGTCTTGTTGTATCATCTGCAGATGACACTTCTGTGTCATCTGCAGAAGAAGAAATGTTTGCTCTGTTTTTTTGATTTCTTGTATGTTTCCTATATCCTTCATTTTTCTGGGAAGTTCATGTTATTTCTAGGGAACTCCCGATCGAGATGATTACATTGCACACGTTGAAAAAGAGAACCCAACAGTATCAAGTAAAGGAGTGGGTAGGAAACCTGGAAACTTGTCAAGAGATGAGTAATAGAACCGTTCCAGAGTGGTCGTTAGCATACCGCCCTCCCAGAAGGCTCGTAAAGGACCTATTACTGTAATAACAGGAGAGAACCAGGAGTTCCGTCCAAACTGCATGGACTTTAAAAGAATCTGGTTGGTAGAACTTAAATCACCCCTGCGCCAGCAGGGGTGATTTAAAAAGGGACACGAGGATGTTTCATTGCAGCAGAGAAGCCTCGAGTGTGGGTTGTTCCTACCTGGATTCTCCCTGTATGGAGGCCTCATAGTCTTTTGGCTCGGTTCTCCTTGTGTGGAGTCTCCATGTTCCCCCGCCTGCGTCCTCTCTGTTCTCTCTGGCTTTTAATGTAAACATGTTCATGATTAGAAAAAGAAAAGTCTTATTCAAAGATCATAATTATACTGATCAGAATTCAAGGAAAGCTGCTGTGAAGAGGCCCAAAGCTGAGGAATGTTAGGGAGAACGCTCTTCATCTGTGTGCACCTGGAATGAGCGGCTCCTCAGAGAGAAGAAGTGAAGCATGTTTTTTTTCTTCTCTTCATCAAGGAGTTTTATTTTTAAAGATGGAAACTGCGGTGCTTTCATATTCTTCTCCCACATGAGACGTGATGCAATGATTGTGCGTCTGACGATGAGAGGAGCTCCTTATTGGTTATCAATTGATCGGTTCTGAGTTCCGGGTTCCATGTTCTCTGCGCTGCCTCTTTGCTCATCAGTTGCCGATGTTGTCGCCTCTTCTGTTGCCCCCGTCCTCAGTGTTCCCCTTTTACAACAAGCGACCTGAACGGCGTCCGGTTTGAAGGACTGCTCGGATGAAGCGAGGATCTGGAAGCCGATTTCTTCCTCATTCCCCTGAGACTGAAGCCCCGTCCTCCTTGCGAGGGGTTCAGACCGGCCCCCTCTGGGATGGGCTTCTGTAAACTGCCCCTGTGTCACCTGGGACTGGCCCTGCCCCCCCCAACCCTGTAGGCAGGATGTAGATACTGAATCGATAAATGTGTTACAGTGTATTGATCATCTTCCTTGCAAATGTGTAATTGCCCAAATGCACTTTGATTAAATCCGATTTATTTAATTCGTATTTATTAAATTGATAAAGTAGACTCTCCTCCGTGGCTAAAACCATTTGGGGCTGGTGGGGTGAGGGGTTGCGGGCGGCAGATTCTCAGACAAACCACTTCGAACTCACAGAGCGTAAATAATTTAAATTGATCCAATTACAATCAGTATGAATCAGCAATGTGAGCGGAGGCTGTTTTGAAAAAGATATATTAAAGTGATATTACACTGGACTCAAGGACACTTAATGCCCCACACGAACTGGCCACAATAATACAATACCCCCAGGGGTATTTTGTTCTCCTTGAACATCTGAATATCAAGTTGCACTCGCCTTAAATAGCTCTTCTTCATCCTCTGCCTGCCGTTTGCACCAAGGTTTCCTTCCCCTAAATTTAAGTGCCGAACAATGTATTGTTCGTCAGCAGTAAAGAGCCAGACTTAGCAGGGTTATGAGACAAGAATCTGTCCTGCTTTTTTTATGCAGATTTCCCTGCTTCATTGAGAAGACTTCTTCTTTTCCTTTTGGCTTTTCCCTTCAGGGGTCCGAACAGCGAATCAGGTGCCTCCAACTAACCCCATCCTCTGTATCGTTTGCTTAACTACGAAGACTCTGGGATGGATTTCAGCAGAACCAAAATCTGATGGCCAGAAAAAACATGCGAAACCTTAAAACAATCCCAGAATTTTCTCCTCAAATCCAGGAAGTGGACTGCTTTGCCGAAAGTAGAAAGGACATTCTTTAGAAGCATTGTGGAGATGACAGAACTCTTCGGGTTAGTTCTGGTTACTTTGTACTTGTTTTCGTTTTTCCAGGAGTAATTAGATTCAGGGGGTCGTAACATGCTTGCAGCGGGGACGAATGGAAAGAGTTTGGTCCAGAAATCCGAATCAATCAGAATTAGAATCAAAATCAGAAGAAGAATCGAAATAGAACTCTAATTAAAATTAAAGAATAACATAGTTAATGATAAAAATAAAATAAAAACAGTAAAGATCAAAATAAATAAATAGAAATAAAGTGAAAGGTATGTAAAAATATGTAATATATAGACGTGTATTTACAAGCACGTGTATATGATTACATGTACTATTTATGTGTATAAATAAGAGTTATTTCAAAGGAAATGGTCATTTGCACAGAAGACAATGAAATTATTACATATACGGAGAATTATTGTACATAAAAACAGGAAAACCCACCTGGAATGCAAATGTTAACGAGAAGGCTTGGGTTTTTTTTTAAATCTACAAACTGGACAGTCGTTTTCCGAGCCAGCGCTCAGTGAAGTTTTCCTTTCTTAAAGGGCCTCTGATGGTTCGAAATACCTGCAGTTATAACTTCAGCTTTTTACCGGAACTACAGAGACGCGTGTGTGTGTGTGTGTGTGTGTGTGTGTGTGTGTGTGTGTGTGTGTGTGTGTGTGTGCGCGCTGGTGTATTTGAATTCATATACCTGATGTACAATCAGCTATCCTCTTCATCCGCTAATGACCTATTTTCCTCAGATTTTTGGGAGGGCAAGACCTCCATTCTATAACAGCCAGTGTGAGAAACTTAAATCTCAACAGAACCAGAGTATGAACACTGTTAAAATAGCCATCCTGCTAAGCAATGACACCTCCACCCTCCATCTTGGCTGGGGCCAAGATAATGGCCACCACATCGTCAAACCCGACCCAAAGGTGGACATGACCCAAGCGGTGGGCAGGATTCGTATAATTGACGGACATGGAGATTGTTACCTTGCCCCCAATCAGAGACTCATCAGGTCGGCAGCCCCTTGGTGTGTCTGACCTTCGGCGTCCGTAAAATACACCCTGCTGACATCTGCTGAACAAGTGCGATGGTTCTGGGCCCGTATGAGCGCGGCATCTGATGACCCCCCCACCCCTCCCGCCTCATTTTTCAGCCTTTTCATTATGTATCTGGCCGTCCTGGACAGGCTGAGTTCTTTTTTTGGGGAGTCAGACGGGTAACGTATCCGAGCGGCCGGTTCATGAACGTGCCACTCAGTCAAGCTGTCAGTAACACCGTGTGTTAATGTTCCACTGCTCCGGGTCCTAGAAGGTGAATCAACTGGCAGGTTGTCCTTCGTCGCGGGTCGGACCCACCCTCTGCCTTGGTTCTGATCTGACCCCCCCCTCCTGCGTGTTCTCTCTCCTCCTTTAAGCTCCCTGGATACTGCCAAGGTTTCCAGTTACAACCATTCTGTCACTCTGCTCCTTCCTTGTTCCATGGATTCGGGGGGGTGGGGGGGGTGGGGGTGAAATGACGAGCAGCGGTAGTGAAAGTGTGTGTGTGTGTTTGGGGGGGGGCGCTGAGGTGATAAAAAGCGATGAAGAGGGAAAAGCAGGCAGATCCTCAGACAAGGAAAGAAGAAGACGTCTTGAGAGGAGTCGCTGTTACCGAACGCAGACATGCCTGAGCCCAAGAAGCCAGGTAAGGTACTCCGACCCCCCTCCACATTAGCAAACTCCCTGACCTGAAACAAGTGGACTGGGTCATGGTTTCCACGACGACTGGGGAGAAGAGGGTGCGATGGGCCAAAGAATTTAAAAAAGACTAAGTGCAAAGGAAGGAGGGAGTTTTTCCTTTTTTTTAACCCTATCTTTCCTTTTATTGGGGGGGGGCATTCCTCTAATATTAATTTCACCGGTGAGCACATGAGTCAGATTTGTCTGGGATTACTCCCTAATCCCCGCCATCAGTTTTAACTTTCATGAGCAGTACCCACATGTCTAACCAAGCTCCTGCCCCGCGTTCCCCGGTCAATGTGAGGCGGGAACGCTAACCCCGTTAGCCTCCTCATTAGCGGGTCCTGCCAGTCGCAGCCTGGGGCGCCTTTAATTCTGGATGATTGATGAACATAAGATCGGACGGAACCTGGACTTGGAGCAGCAAGGCAGCAGAAATGCTGACGGGGCCTCCTTCCTGATGTCATGGTTAAAGTTAGATGCGCCGCGGCCAGCTGTTGGAGCATCGGAGAGCAAATATTCATCACGACGTGCCGACATTTTCGGTGAAAATAACCTCCTCTTAATTTGCAGGAACTGAAACCCCTCTTTTTTAATTATCAAATCTAACAAAGATTTTTGTCTTACCAGTTTTAAGCAACATGGATGTTTTACAAATAGGTCAAATGGGGCGGGAAAAAGAACGATAATTTATTCTTCATGGCTTTTTATGCCTTCATCCGGGTCATCGTCTCTGTGTCATTTTTATTCTGTCTCTTATTCTTTTTATTCTTTTTTGTGTTTCTGGGTTTGAAGTTGTTGCCGTTGCCTTTAAGATTCCTCTGTCCTGCTTCAGTATGTCTTTGGCAAAACATATTCATGGGGATCGTCCAAAAAAAAAAAAAGCTAAATCGAGAACCCAAAGTCAGAGAACATAACAAACGCAGCTCAAATAGCAGTGATGGGGTGGTGGTGGTGATGACGGGGGGGTTGAGGGGGTGATGGGGAGGCAGAGGCATCAGGGTGATAAAAGTTTGGGGCCTTAATTTAATGATGACAGAGCTGATTACTGACTGGCCTATGCAGCACAACATTTTATAACCCCCCGCTGCTGAAACATTAACCCACACTTGATGCCGCGTTGTAATGTGACATTAAATTGTGTGTCTCTGTGTGTGTTTGGATGGGGGGGTCGTTGTCATGTTAGTGCACATTGCGGAGTCCGAAATATGCCCCACAGGCTCGGCCGGCGACAGCCTCGTGGAACCGTAAATCAGGCGGCAGCTTTAAACCTGAGCAGGCTTGCGTGGGATGATGGGGTGGAGGGACAGGTGAGCCAGGTGTGAGCCCAGTGAAACCCTCCACCCCCCACAACCTGATGGAAGATCACGGTATCGCTGTCACTGTGTAAAATCGTAAAAAACCCGGGCGAAACGTCACCTGCACTCCTGATTTAAACTGAAAAAGAGACGGCGTTCCTCTCGGCGCCTTATTTGGTCCCATGTCCTTTTACTGATTTGGAAAACGACCTCTCGTTTCCCTCTTCAGGACGAGTGCTGGCATTTCTTTTTTTATTCTACACAGTGAAGTAATGCCCCCACCCCACCCCTTCCCCAACCGCAGTGTGTCACCGGTCCAGTGTTCACACATCGCCGGTATCAGATGACCAACACCACATTGGTATCTTCTCCCCGGCTCCTCCTGTTCAACTGTGTTCCTCCCCGTCCCTAAATCCTTGGTCCTCTCTTAGATTTCATAGCGCCATCTAAATGTTGAGCCCCTCTCCCCTGTCCATCAGACGGGCGCAGTTCATGTGACTCTCTGCGCCGCGCGATTAAGGCCGTCTAAGAGCAGCAGGTCGGCGGGGTGGCGGAGGGAGCACGCCTCCCCATAAACAGCAACCAGAATAGTCCCCCAATGCACCGTCAGGGGCAGTGGCCTTGTGGCCTTGTGAAGGGAGAGGCGCCTCGGGTGATGTTGGCGGGGGGATTCGCACCCTCACCTGCTGCTATTCCTCTGTCAGTCTGATTAACCCTTTGGCTCTCTGACCCAAAATGGCAACGGAAAAATAAACTCCGACCTCCGTCTCGATGTGGCCGAAATTTGGCCAGCACCGACGTTCAGGGTAGCATTTCTTTGCTGTGAGGTGTGATTGTGCAACCGCGTACATAAAGATAAAAACAAAACTGGTGATCAACTCAGTTGATGTTTGTTTGGGGGTACGGTACCCAAACAGCCGCCCCTTTCCATGAAGGCGGGAAACCCTCAGAGCAATAGTTCGACGGCAGAACATCCTGGCCAGGTTCCCACTTGGATGCCGGGAAAAGCGGTGGGATCCACTGGCATGCCAGCGCCGCCGTTGCCGCTCTCTGGCTCTCTGGAGGTGACAGCCGTGGCATTGGGTTCTGGTATGGAGGACACTCACCTGCAGCCACAACCCAAGCCCATAATACCTCCTTGACACCCGTACTGTTTTTTTGTTTTGGTATCGGTGTTCAGTCAATTTTATCATAACTACTCCACTAGTAGTGGGAGTTAAGTCATTGTATTAATAAACTTTAACCTTTATAGGTCAGGGTGTAGAAGAAGAGCAACGTCCTGTCATCCACTGACCCCCCCCAACTCCACCCCACCCCTCATCCCGCCAGCTGCACGTCTAGAAAACGCTCTGCGTGTAGCATTACTTCATTCCGCGGCTATGGTCGAGTTCCCGCAGGTATGCAAGCAGCTGCCTGACGGATGGCGGGCAGATGCAGTCAGGAGGCTGTGGCCCCAGGTCCCCCAAAAACAGAGCGGGAAGCTAACCCTGCACAGCGTTAGCAAGCCCTCCGTGAGCCACTGCACCGCCACAGTTCTAATTCCTGTTCCTGAAAGGCCTCCTGTGTTGTTCTGAACGGGGCTTCTGGATTGGAGGAGGTGCTGAAGTGAGCCGGCAGACAAAGGGAGAATTAATGGAGGGCTGGAGAGGATAGCGGCTTAGCGCGGTATTTAAAGGCGCTTTTGTTTACTGAACGCCTGGATTCCTCGTTCCTAAATTAAGAGTGACAATAATTTTGTTATGCTTCTTCATTTACACAAACACACATACACACACACGCAGACAAGCGTTCACACCAACACAATTCAAATAATCAGGAAAGTTTACAACTGTGCCATAAAATCTAATCTTCCATTTCGAAGCCCCCCCCAACCCTCCTTTTATTCCTCTCCCAACACCATAACCTTCCCCTTCTCCTCCCTTGTTCACCCATAAATCTCTATCCTCCTGTGTGGCTGGCAGGGGGGGGCATCAGGGGAAGGAGGGAGGGGAAAGAGACATCAAAAGTGGAATCCAAACAAGCCATAATTCTTTTCATCATGACCATATCCTGGGCGTTTTAAACTGCACCCCCAGCCTGCGCCCCCCGCATTCCCTCCACAGGTCGGTGGGTCTAACATGTCAGTCCTTGGCAGCAACACACTCAGAGGCCCGCTGAGGAAGAGCAATGCATCAAAAAAGAATTATAAAAGAGACGAATGTGACAGAGTTGACCAACTTGACGGTGATAACAGATTTATTGTGCGTCAATTAAAGAGTAATAGAATATTTGTATTGGTGATAATACACTAAAATATGTGACTGTCTGAAGCCCTGCAGGGAGGTCGATTGGGTTCTCTCGGTTGATTCTCTCCATGTTGTCTGTCTTCCTCTCACAGTCCAAAAACAGTCAGTGGCTTTAATGAAGACTATATTGTCTATAGGAGTGAATGGCACAGTGAATTGTTGGATGTCGCTATATTATTGACAGTTGACCCTTGAAGGTTAAGCCCCGCCTCTGACCCCAGTATCAGCTGGGATTGGCTGCAGCCTCCTTTCCCCTACCTTGAGAGCAAAGTGTGTGTGGTAGGTGATGAATGAATGAATGAAGCAAAGTATAGGTCATGCAAAGCCTCATTTTGGCAGTGATTCAATCTGGAGGTAGAGACTGACATTGTGTGAATGTCATCGGATGAAATTAAAACCCGCCTTAATCTCGTTAAGCTTCTGATGTCGAGTTTGTTAAATTACGGTAAAACGAACGAAAAAAAAAACATATTTAGAGTTACATGTGTTGGGGATCTACCAGCAGGGAGGCAAGGGTGGCGATTAATTGCTCCCGAGCGGATCCTTTGAAAGTTTCTGCGTAACCTCGTTTCTAAACGTGGCAAGATGCTCACATCACATGTGACAATTGCGACACAGATGCCCGCCGGAATTACCGGAATATCTCCCCTCTGATGTTAGCTTCTTGGCATCCGTCACTAATGCGCACGTCAAGCTGCTATTCAGCCACCCCCCCCCCCGGGTTTATCCTCCCTGGGCGGAAGGTGAGGGTCTATTCAGAGCCCCAAACAGCAATAAGTCAGATTATCCTGAACGTCAAATTAACCTGGCAAATGACAAGGAGCGGAGGCTTAAGTGCGGCCCGGTTCCGCCGTCAGCGTCACCCTCTCCCCGCGTCGTAAAAATGCTGAAACGCCATCAGTCACGCTCTGCCCCCGATGTGGAGGCGAGCCAAGTGCCAATAATACCATTGATGCTCATCTCCACACTCTGCATCCCAAATAGATCCTCTGAATATTAATCTGTGATTTGTGCTCCGACGTGCCGCTATCCACCATTATCTACGCACAAAGAGACGCTGCAGTCACGCTGTCCTGTAGTTAAAGAACAGTGGTACCACCGCTGTTCAGGCCGGGTGTGATGGAAGAGGGGGGTGATGGAATGAGTAGCTTATAAAGCGGGATTAAGGTGCTTTAAAAGCGGGGAGGAATTCCCCGCTGAATGGCTGAGACAGCGGCTCTGAATCCGAGCAGATTGGGAGTTTTAGCTGCCTGAGCAGAGTTCTTACCGCAGGAGATGATTGGTCGGTTCAATTTTAATGTTGGAGACAAAGATTAAGGAAGTTTGACGTTTTAAGTTGGAAAAATGTGAAATGTCGGTACGCGTGCCTATTATCTGCAGAACACACCACACAAAGACATCAGTTAGCGCTACGTGTTATAATTGCATGCCATGTGACGGTGAACATTCCGTGGCTACGTGTAGCGAGAGGGCCGGCTGTCTAATGTCCAGCACCCATTTAGGGTTCAACGGTCAACAAAGTACAGCATTTAGTGTGTTTGCCTGGCGTTGCTGGACCAGCTCCTTGAGTCCAGGTGACCTGGTTTTCCTTGGGTCATTCGGGTTTCCAGTGGGACCTAACAAACCCTAGGACCAATCAGAATGAGCGGCAGGGCAGCCAATCGCAGTGACAGAACACAACATTTGTGAAAATGCTAAATTTTAGTTGCCTACTGGCTGTCCGTCTACTCAAGAGCGACATTCCTGTGCTTGAAAATGGGACTAATATGGAAAAAGGTTCCAGAGCAGAAACATAAAAAAACCTCCATCTCTGTCTCCACGGTGATGGGGAAAAGCAATCCTTTGAAACCAGGCCTCTGCACTAAGGTTGGAGTGAATTGACCATGACAACAATGGGACAGAGACTGGAAGTGTCTTAGCGCGTATGCGTGATTTAGTTAACCACAGAATCACAGCGCCAACTACTGGCCTGGCATCTGCACTACAGCGTTTCTGGTATTTTCTAATGTCTCTTGTGAGGAGATCATTAACAAAACATTGCCGTCTGCAAATGGAACTGTTTGAAAAACGGCGTCTTACCACAAAATGTGTCATGTAAATGGGGCGTCAGTAAACGGACAGCAGCTGCCGGTTGGCTTCACTCATGTTCACTCCTTACTGATGGATTTATGTGTCGTTGTCTTTGAGGGTGCATAAAACCACGCCAGCAGCTTGGTTAAAAACAAACGAAAAACAGATATATTTTTACTTTTTTTACCCCACCCCTCCCCCCGGGACTGTTGGCAGCCGGATGATGCTTTCCATGTTACCACTTTAGGGGGCAGTGTTAGAGCTCATCTGTCAATCACAGGCTTCTGTGTGTCAACACCAAAATTGAAGTTCCGCATGAATCACTTTCATTCAAAAAAAAAGAAGAAAGTTTTGCTAACTTTTTTTATTCACAAAAGTCCCAAGTTTTTATAAAACGGCCGTGGCTGAAGCAGGAACATCTCAGATCTAGCTCCTGAGTGGGTGTTTGAAAAGACAGTTTCAAGGGAAAAAAAATGGAAAAAGAATACGTAATACAAGGATCAGTTTGTTTTTTTTGTTTTCTTTTTTCATGCAAATTCCACAGAACAGCCCTCTGGCATGGTTACATAAGTTGGAATTCTAGCGGCAGATCGGCAGAGATTCAAGAACGGGGTTAACGAGACACCCTACCAATCCAAATTAAGCCCCGCCTCTTGCCCCAGTATCAGCTGTGAATAGCTCCTCCCCCTACCCTAGTGAGCAGAATGTGATGACTGACACAAACTCGCCTGTAGCGACAAACAGGTTCCAAGACGTTCTCGAAAACAGTCCAGAGGCTCAGCAGAACTTCACGGCTTGTAGAAGAAGATTCCAAAGACCTAGCGGTGAGATGGTGGACGAACTTATGTGTTCTGAACCCAACAGTTGATCACGCGTGTGAAGGGGAACCAGACTAGAGGAGTATACTGGATTCGTTGTTGGAGGTGCTGCAGCACCCCTAGTGGAATTCAGTGGAAGTGCACATGAATCCCGCATGAATAAGACCACAATGAGTGTTATTTTTTCCACGACTCTTCGTCTCCGATAAACAACTTGCGAAGATAGGATGGCATGTTCGGGTTACCGGATGCCAGGGAACCAGATCCCGGTGTCATGGCCGAAGTGTTTCCCTGACATTTCCTGAAATGGCTGACAGAGTGAGGTGGAGGGAGGATGAGGAGGGAAAACAGGACTGGCGTCACACTGAAGGACACTGCAGCAGAGCCGAGAGAAAGAGGAGACGCAGTTATTAAAGCAGACGTTAAGATATGTGATTGTTAATTAAGAATCAAAGCGGTCCAACGCACAACTAAAAATACACGTGTGGCCTTGGAGCCCGTCGGGAGTGGAAGGAGTGCTGGTGCCAGGTGCAGTAAGAGGACAAGCAGGTTTTGAGCCTTCAGGTTCTCCTATCTGCATTCCCCATGTTCTCCCCATGCTTGGGTGCTGCTCTCGTTCTCCCCCTGCCTGGGTTCTTTCTATGAGGAGATTCAATAATCTCCTGCTCGGGCTCTCTCTAGATTCTCCTGCAAAGGTTAACTCAGTGTTCCCCCCCACAGTCCAAACACAGTCAGCGGGTTCGCTGAAGACTCAAAATTATCCGCATGAGTGAATGAGAGAGTGAATGGGCACGTGTCTCAAGGTAATTGACTGCTCACCGTCTAGGTTAAGCCCCGCCTCTTGCTATGAACCTTCTGGAATTGGTTAGCTGAGTAACCTGATAAATATCCATATGGCAACCTTCTGAGTGCAACACTTTTAGATTTAAGTTGATAAATCGGTTGTTGGTGTCCTTTATTTCTCCGTTTCTTCCCTCACCGGAGCCACCTGGCTTCCAGTGTGACCTCGGAGGTGCCTGCCCGCGACGAAACGACACTGGCGCCGAAAAAATCCGGTCCGGCTGGGGAAAGAAAGAAGGAAAAAAAAAAATCACATGCATTAGGAGGATCCTGAGAAATGGAGAGAGCATCCATCTTTTAGTATCTGTGGTTGGGAACAAATCCCCAACTCGTTAAAGTTCTGCTCTGCAAAGGAGCTTTAAAAGCCCACGTGCACGCGCACCCCCACACACACATATATACGTACAACACCCACCTATTTTAAACAGGCGTCCCCTCCCACTATATTTAGAATAATTAGATTGATTTAATATTAATCAGTTTATGTTGGGAACCATAATGGAAGGGATTAGGACCCTCCGCAGTTTAACGGCGCTTCAGGAAATATAAGAGTCTATTACTGTCGACGTGAATTATAGGCCCGCTGCGAAGGAGGTGTGGGAGAGATCGGTTGGGGAAAACAGAGGAAAGTAATCCCTGCTTTTTCAGATAGTCCTTGAAAGGAATGGCATGCGTCCCACCATAGAATCCAATCCTTGGGCTCTTTAGAGCCTCCTCAACTGTGGGCTTCTTCTTCTCCTTCTTCTTCATCGCACCTTTTTCCGTCCCCCATCCCCATACTTCTCCCTCCCGTCCTTTTCTTTGTCTTTCTTCGTCTTTTTTTTTTTTTTTTTAAATAAAGTGGTATCAGATGGAAGTAGGACAGGGGAGGCGGCAGGGCCGAATGTGCTGAGCGGAGATTTTTTTTCGCACAGAGTGAAAGGAGTAGCACGGAGCAAGACATTATCCATTTAGCAGATCGCTGGGAGACACAGAGCAGGCGGTGGTTGGGGGTTGGGGGGGTGGGAGAATTATCTAGGCCGAGGAGGGGCCGTGATGGAAGCGGGCGTGTCGGGGCAGGAGCGCGCGGGCTCCGGGGTCAGCATCGGCCATGTTTTCCTAAGCGGTCCCCTTTTGCGCCGCGGAGGGACGTGAAGGACGAACGGGTCGTTTTTTCCGCACAATGACACTTCTGAAGTAGAACCTTCACATCTTTGCTAATTAAGATGCTGCAGATTTGCCCAAATTAAATATCGTAGGCTGAGGGTGTGGGGGATGTGGGGGTGAAGCCTCTATTCAACCTCTCTTTCCTTTAAAAAAAAATTCTCGTACCGTCGGCGAGGCTCCAGGGAAGGGAAATGACAATCTGTCAGCAAGGAAGTTGCTCCACTTTCGTCCAGACTGGGACGTCTCAGCAGCCGTTTGACGCTTTCTCAATTAAAATTCTGTGTTTTTATATATTCATGGTCCCGGATGGTTGGATCCCAGGGTCTTTGCAGATCTCCCTGCAGTTCCCCCTCACTCCACCTGGAGGCCGTCAGACCAGGGATTTGTCTCAATGTCCACTAAGGCAAAGGTTCCTTTAATCTTGACAAGTGCGTACACGCACGCACACAGGTTTGCTGTTATGGTACAGAATCATGCCGTGTAACCTCATCATCCTGCAGTGTCATCGTCAGCAGGGGGCGCCGTGGAGACGGTTGCCAATTGTCCCTATGGTCCAGGCAACACCCACAGATGCCATGGGGTCTTCTGTCGGAACCGCAGACTGTAACTGAAGAAAGCTTCGATCGACCTGTCTCGATTCCTTGAACATCGGGAGAGGTTCTCCCCTATCTCATACTGACATATTTTTCCAGATTAAAAAAAAAAAAAAAAGAGAAAGAGAACATCCCTCTGGGGAACCGAGTCGCAGCTGTGTGAGATCCCGACTGGGCTTATGAAGTTAGCCCATCTGAGAAGGGGATAGCTCCGCCTGCTGAGCGCAGCGCAATGGGAGTACCACCCGTCTCCTGAACTCCATCAAGTTAGACTTGATTGGCATTCCAGATCACTCATCAGGATGGATTATCAGTTTCACGATTCTCAGATGGGAAACCTTGATGTCGTTGTTTGTGGCTTTAGACCAAAATGTCCCATCTTCCTGCTCTGCCTTGAAATTACCAACGTGCATACAAGTTCTCGGGTCCCCCACCCCTCACGCAACTAAAGCCCCTGACTGAAAAAACACCACTCATCTCGTGTTTGAGCCGCTTCCTGCCTGTGAGGAAGCAGGCGGGCTAATCGGAGCGGTAATACATTAGCATTTAGCTCTGCGCCCTTCCCATGATGCCTGCAGACTCTAATGAGGCTCTCACTGTATGGAATTATGTCCTCATACGTGAACGCGGGGGGGCTGCTGGAGCTCGGAAAAGGTCGGAACGCGCACGCCATGTCAGGTTTCACTCTGTTAACTGTAATGTGTGTGTGCGGACTTCACCCCCGCCCTTGCGAAAATACACAAAGCAACTGAAGCCTCTGGTTCTGCAACTTTAGCAGGTGTAACAGTTTCTCCTGCATTACTCCTGCCTTATACAGTGTATATATATTTATATGTATGCATATACATATTTTTTATTAATATGCTTTCACCATTCACCCGGGCAGAGTGCACCGGACAGAAAAATAATTAAACGGCGGTAAAAAGAATTGCAAGTAGCAGGCGGCGAGCAGCTTATGAATTAAATATAAAAGGATGATCCCGTAAAGCGTACACACTGGCTGTGTAATCATCCGTGGAGGAGGCGGCGGTGACCTTGGCGGTCGAAAAAATGCTTTTTTCGCGGGGAGTCAATCTGCCACGCGCGGAATCTCTGGGAGTCGCGGAAAATGCCAAGCGGCCGTCGGGGATCTCGCCTTCTCGCTAGCTTTGCGGCGATGCGGCACTGGGGCGACTGGTGAAAGAATCTGAAGCTGTTCCCCGGTAACGGGGGGCCTTGAGCGTCTAACGTAGCTTAGAGGGCCTGGGGAATGAGAGCTAGAACAGAGGAATAGATAAATAGATGTTTATGTCGAAGGTGGATGTCATGATCATGCTCTCCCCATGTTCTCCCGCCTGGCTTGTTTCTCTCGACGTTCTCTTCTAAAAGTGAATGGTTGGCTGTCTCTATATGCGACCCTGGGATTGTATATATACATTTTGCTCGTAGATATTTTAGTAGTTTTAATCTATGCTTGCAGTTGCGTCATTCAGCCAGCGGGAGGCAGCGCACTCACCTGAAGGCATGTGTAGGTAAATAATCAGGGCAGAAATAAACACCTTCTATTATTCAGTCGCCCCTTCCAGCAGAGAGTGCCACTGTCGGGGGATTTAAACCCACAGTTCCACCTCTCAGGGTCTAGAACTGTTCCAGCCCCAGTCGGAGAACATTGGATTTTACCAGATATGGAAGGATTTTTTTTTATTTTTTAGTACCTTTAAACATCTGGCCTCCTCCTCCAGACGGTGGAGGTGATGGTTGTGTCCTACTTCGAACCCGTATTATGTAACAGTCCTAACGCCCAGGTTAGAACAAGGAACTGAGGGAACCTCTGAGGAGTCATGGGTTCTAGCGTATTCCATGAGGAATCTGAACCCCCCTCTCTCACACACACGCCTCCCTCTGACAGGAGTGCTGTGGGAAGCACTAAGAGACCATTCTTCTTCCCCTGCCCACCGGCAGATGCCACGGTCGATGTGCCCCCCCCCCCCCGGAAAAAAAAGGTTGGATTCCGCCACCGTGCACAGGCATCCCCATGTTGGTAGGGTGGAGAACGGGAGCCGTCTGGAGGACGTCCTGGTACCTTGGAACAATTTGATGCTCCTGATCTACCTCCCGTGGGGGATGGGGGGCTGGCGTGGAAGGGAGGGTGGTGTTGTAAAGACGTGACGGTGCCAAAGCTGAATCATTACTGCCTGTTTTAGTTTGTCTGGCAGACACAAACTATAATCTCTCATCTCATTAGACGCCTCTGAGCTTCTGAAAAAACCCAGATCTGGGATCCAGGAAGTCTGATCTTCTTATCCTATCAGAGGCAGTTTTGTCTCCAGGCTGGCTCTTTCAGGATCTTTAAGCCCAATTATTCCTCATGATCTTGGAAAAAAAAGAAGAAGAAGAAGAGGAAACACAAGAAGACAAAGAACAAACAGTCATTTTTATCTGGGCCCTCTGTGATTCCGTAAATCCCGCTTTATTTTGAATCTTTCGCTGGAATCCGGTGTACTGTTGGTCGCTGGGGGGATGGAGGCTGGGGAGAAGAGAAAGAGTTGCTACAGGAAGTAGAAAAGGGGGAGGAGTTTAATCTGCAGTGGAGTTTCTCAATCTGAGCTGAAAAAGATCACTGTTTTCATTAAATTATTATAGCCAGATCCCGGCCAGTACGATCCTCCCTTGAGATTTGGAATAATGATAATGCCAAGATATTGGAATGCCAACATGCATACATTTACACATCACAACACATTTTTTTCAATGTCCATGTTTTAAAAGTGGAGTAGATAAATACACCAGGCCTTCAATGAGTAACCCCAGTGACGAACAGAAACCATCTCCAATGCTCTTCAACACGTTACTGAGCGTCAGCTGTTCAAGCTGTGACTCTCTGAGCCGCCGCCGCCGCTGCTGCTGCTGGATGATATGAAGTAATGAGTATGTACTAATTAATTTGCATAATTGTGGTTTAATTGCAGGAGCCAAGGGCGATAAGGAGGCAGCAGCCCCTGCTGGTAAGAGCCTTCATGACATCTAATCTCAGTTTGGCGAGCGGGGCGCCGCAGAAATCCAATTTAGTTCCCGGTCACACGCAGTAATCACGATACGGCTAAACTGCAATGGCCGGCGAAAAGCAAAAGAAATGTCACTGAAGTGGCGTGATGAAGATTGTTTCATTTTCCATTACGCACCCCCCCCCTTCTCTCGCCTCCTCTTTTGTTTTTCAGACCAGAAAGGTAAGAAAACACTCCCCTGTCCGTTTGTCCGTCAATCTCACATCCCGGCATTCATCATCACACCTCCATCCTTGTGACGAGCCGCAGTTTCATTATCATCATTGTCGTCATCTTCTTCATCATCACCTGTGCGTGTCTCTCGCCTCATTCAGAGATGCCCACAGAGGAGGAGGGTAAGACTCAGAGAGCCTTCAACACAAACACAGAAACAGAGTTTTCTGTGGTGACAGGACTGAGTGTGGAGACGCATGGGCACTTATCCACAATCACACACACACACACACACACACACACACACACACACACACACACACACACACACACACACACACACACACACACACACACACACACACACACAGAAACACACTGGTTCCCATTGAGTGATTTTAACAGTGAGGCAGTTCTGAGTTAATTGGAAGCATAGTGAGCAACATAGTGAGGTGTGGATGGATTTGAGTACACTGTGTGTGTGTGTGTGTGTGTACATGTTAGCTTAGCAAATGATAACAAATCCTTTCCCTGTCCTCGGGCAATCGCCGCCGACCCTCTGCCGGGGTCACGCTCGTCTTAAAATGCCTCTACAAAGTGCATGTTTCCGAGCGGAGGTGGAAAAAACGCCACAGGTTTCGCACGCCTACAGAAGCACAAAGGTCAGAACAACACAAGGCTAATTTAATTAGCTTTCACGGGATTTTCAGTTTCTTATATCGAACATTACCAGAGTCCTTTTTGCACTCAGATGAAAGACAATACATAATAATGATAATCATAATAATCAGTGATGGAGGTTACCTGAGGTAATTTGAGTCAGCAGAGCCGGCCCTACCAAATTCGGTGTCCGGGATGAGATATGAGATAACATGGTGCCCCCTCTTCATCGGCAATTTTACATATGCTTACAAAAGAAATCGAATAACGTTGGTTTTTTTCCATTGTCTTTACTTTATAAGATAACACGTCACCCAAGTTACATGTTTAAGATATAACAAATAAATACAAAAAAATCTGAAATACAATATAAATGTCCTCAAGTACCCCAGGTATCAGGAGTAAGGGGGGATTGTTTGGTATTATCATTTGTAGCAATATTAATTGAACATTGCTTTACATTTGAATCATTGTGAGTTTTTCCATTTAAATAGTTAAACATAATATCTAGCTTTAATGTATTTATATTGAGGGTGAAATTTTTTTTCCCTAATTTTGAGCGCCCTTAGCATTTGCCTATATTGCCTGATGGGCCAGCCGGCTCTGTTATTAAGGCAGATAAAGCTAATCAGACAGAGGAGGAGACGCTCAGCAAGCAAAGATTTCAAACTAAAAGCCCTTAGACAGAGTCTAGATTAATAGGAGGAATAGAAGCAGATTCTCGAAGAGGACCACCTGAGGTCCAGGTGAAACAGGCCTGTCACACACTCGGAGGCCAGACGGGTCAGTTTGACTTCGGCCTGCAAACTAATGATAAACTCCCAAGTAATAATTAGTCAGAACAGATATTAAAGAGGTCTAATTGGCCTCATTAGTGAAACCCATCCTGACAGATCGGGCCCATTTAGGTTTGATCCGACATGATTTACAGCCCGACGTGATCCAGAACCCAGTCCGCGAGACGGGATGGATTATTAACAAGGCCCCACGGATGTTGATTGCTAACGTTATTAGCCATGCGCTTGTTGTTGCATCACTGTGACGTCAGTGCGACAAACTTGACAAACTCCAACTGGAGTGGCGGAGCGGGAACGCAACAAGTCCAGGACACAGAACCAGAATCCCTTCTCACAAAGAAAGGGAACCTTGATCAGAGCCCTTCCTTATTTCAGATTATGGATTTAAAGGTTATATCCATAAAAACAGAAAAGGAAATACCTTGATGGACGGATGAAGTGGTGATGACCGCATGACTGGTTGGTGAGGCTTTTCTTTGACCTCGCTGGTCCGTTAACCACGACGAGCAGAGCGCCACCTCCTGCACGAAGAGGAGGAGGAATGTCGATCCTGTTCATTTCCCCCCTGTTTGCATGAAAACCCTGACCTTTTAGTTCCGACACAGAGCTGGCAAAGGGGAGGGGGGCCAGCTAAAGGTTTGAAATGAAATGATTTTGTGCGACTGGGTGAATGTGTGTGTGTGCAGCAGACCGCAGCAGAGGGATTTGCATCGTTTATCGAACACACACACGCGCGCTCACACACACACACACACACACACACACACACGAATGTACGTACGTGAATAGAAATCATATTGTGCTTGGACGTGTGAGGTCGATGTTTATCTGGCAGCATGATGCAGCGTGTAGATTAGAGGCCCGGAGAGGTGGTGGGGGAAGTTGGTGGTGTTGGGAAGTTAATGACACACATAAACACACACACCTTCTGAGGGTGAAGCATGAGGAAATAATCCCCAAGAAAGAGAATTAGATGGGAAAATAATCTCAGGGTACTGGATTACAAGTTCAATCAGATCATACTATGGTGTGCTAACTCGCAGCGCCTGGTTCTAGCAGGTTCTAGGGAGCTCAGCTCGGTGATGTGGCCACCCAGGTCCTCGTAAGAAATCACTTAACCAGGGCATTTTAACCGTGTGTCGTCGCCGTCACTTTCTGGTCCTGCAGCTGCGAGGGAGGAAGCCGCTTCTCTGTTTGAAAAAAAAAAAAATCCCTGAAAAGTTGTGAATGAAAGAATCTCCCCTCTAAGCGGGATTATCCAGGCGACGCAAACAGAAATTGTAATCTAATCCGAGAATTAAAACTCTGTGACGGGAAGTGAGCGCATGGAGTGAAGCAAAGAAACACCTTGGCGTTTAATTCAGCTCTCTGGCATGTTGTCGCATCTGTGAAACCGTTATCAACGGGACCGACCAGGAATGATTCAGTCATAGCTGAGGGGTGGGGGGTTTGTGTGCAGCGTGTTTTTGTGTTTTTTCTGCCTGTCGCACGTGATAATCTGTCCTGTTAATCTGCTTAACCTCTGCTTATTCTCCATCAGCAGATGTGCAGGCTGACGTAGGTAAGAGCTTCGCTTGGCTCCGTCAAGACGTTGGCATGGAGGTGCCGCAGATACACACCTGCTTTACCCCGCCCGCATTCCACACACACACACACACACACACACACACACACACACACACACACACACACGCACACACACACACACACACACACACACACACGCACACACACACACACACACACTAACACACATGCATTGAGGGAAGTGTTTTCACTCTGACTTCCATGTGCTGCTTGTTTCTTGTCACTCAGAAAACACTGAGCCTAGAGATGGTAAGGAATCACAGCCTGCTGCTGTTCCCTGCTTGCTGCTTGCTTTCTGTGTGTGTGTGTGTGTGTGTGTGTGTGTGTGTGTGTGTGTGTGTGTGTGTGTGAGAGTGAGTGTGTGTGAGTGAGAGTGCGTGTGTGTGTGTGTGTGAGACAGACTGAGGCCCGGGATTGCTCCCTATAACCATCACGGTTGTTAAAAATGACAGGTTTGTGTGTGTGGGTTGATTGTCGGTCACCACGTTCATCAGAAACCTGGAAAAGCCTTTAATTAATTTCGGCACGAAGACCTTAATGGGTTTGAAAACTCAGGCAGTTTTTCAAAGGTCTGAAACACAACATTAGGATTTTACAGCTCTTTTTACGAGGCTGTGATTTGAAGCTCAAATTGGTCGCTAACATCTGTTTGTCATGATGATATTATTAATTTTCACGCTCAAAAAAACCCCATCAAACCCACAGATATCTCGCTTGCAGAATTCATGGACGAACAGTCTTTTATTTTGAAATCTTGGGATTGGAACCTGCAGCTCCTAAAACGTTTGATAACCAGGTGTAGCATGCCACCCACAAGATGATCGTCTCCTGTTTGAAGCCACTAATGTTTTATAAATTTGATATGTAATAAAATGTCTAAAATGTAATTTTCGGTATTGAAAAGAATAGAAAATTAACTAATTCGATAAAAATGGATAGCTGCAGGACCTTGGAGTGCTGATGATGAAATGCACAGTTTTTTTGAACACAAAATGGTAATAATGATTATAATCATAACCGTAACAGTAGTAATAATTATAATAATTACGGCCATATTACGAGTTAAATAATTAATTACAAGGCCTCCGAGAGGTTCGAGCGTACTCTAACTGAAGCGGTGACTCCTGAGTTCAGCAGATCGATATATATCCCATCCAGACCGGAGGGGGCGATATATCGCCTGGGAGTGTGAGGTGATGTCAGCCCGCTGAGTGTTATTTTTAAAACCCCGCCGTTCTGCCCGCGTCAAGGAGACGAGATTCAAGGAGACTGATCAGACTGATCAGGTGAATCCTGATTTACTCGGGAGGTAATAACAGTGTTATTACAGTAATATAGGACCCATATGTTGTCCTGCATGTCATTGGTGAAATGGAGATTCATTATTCGACCTTTGCTGTGTCTTAAAAACCTTTTGCGAGCTGAGAAACTTCTGCAAGGGGTTATGTAAAAATATCTGCCAAATCCCCTGAAACTATCCTCTCGATCCGGAGGCTCTCGCCAGAGAAACTTTCTGGTTGAAATTATTTTGTGATAAAGACGGACTGAGAAAGTTCTCAAAGGGCAGAGGAAGATTCTCAGATGTGAAGAGCGAGATGGAATATTAAAACCTGAGTGGTCTTATATTCTCTTTGCTCGGTTAGCGGTTAGCGGCTGCAGCGCAACATCTGCTTTGTAACAGATGGAAATTTCTGTTTTTCCGGTTAATGTTTTCCTCCATTGCGCCACAGGTTTTACACCCTGTAGGGTAGTCCCACCCCCTGGCTCAGCCAATGGCTCACACACAGCAAGTGTCCCAGGCAGGAAGAGTGTGTGTGTGTGTGTGTGTGAACACGGAGAGTCCTCAACCCACTTAGCCCTCTGACCCAATCCCCTTAAATCATCCACGGAGTCTGAGCTCGGGTCGTGGGGTTGGAGGGGTGTTGGGGGTCCTTGATTAAAAGATCAAATTAACTCAGTCCATAAAAGCAGCGAG
>CAAKHD010009012.1:350251-373475 GCA_901007705.1 Fistularia tabacaria | reverse complement strand
CACACACACACACACACACACACACACACACACACACACACACACATGCACACACACACACACACACACACACACACACACAAACTTTCTTTTCTAGAAATTATACTTGATTTTGTGTGATTGGGCAGTGTGTGACTGTTACAGATGACCATTAATTCCCCCAAATGGCATCACACAGAAAAAAACATCTATTAACATAGGGCAGATACTTTACTAGATTAGTCTAACAGATGCACTTACTGTATGTTCCTGCCTTTCACAGCTGAGTGTCAACAATTATTTTGATAAAATGCAATACTCAGTAATTCAATAGTGATATTCATCCAAAAGCATGCAATATTATAGTCAAATATTTAACTGCACAATCACCTCTTTTACTTTGATAATGCAGTAAATTATGCTACTGGTGTAAATCTAAATAACTCATATATTTCTGGTCTCAGATGAACCACAGAAGTAACAAAATTGATATTTCCCCATGCAAGAAAAAATACTGCGTATGATATTGTATATAAAGGCTCTATCAGTGATGTGATAGATTTTTGGGGTTTGTAATTCAATAAGGGAAAAAGAGCTCCTACAAGTAGATACTAATTAGACAGGTAGTAAATTGGCACCTGATGTGATTTTCGATTCTTACAAGTAACAGTTGTGGGGACAAAAAGGTTTCAATGAACATTTCTATTTTTTTTTTCATATTCCCATATATGATTAAAATTTTGCTTTTCCTTTATCTTCAGGTCCAGGCCACAGTTGTTGGCTTCCTTGCAGCACTTGCAGCAGTGGGTCTCGGGTGTGTAACCAAAGGGAGAGTGGATGTAACCCAGGCGGCCATCCTGTGTGCCAGCAGTGTGACCACTGCCTTCATCGCTGCTCTGTCTCTAGGTTAAAACAATTACTGCCACAGAAGAAAGAATAGGACTCATATAAAACACAAAGTACAGTACAGTGCTTTAAATGACTGTTTGTCTTCATCAGGCCTGGTGATGGTGGCAGTCATTATTGGCTCCAGGAAAGTGGGCATCAACCCAGATAACATAGCCACCCCTATCGCTGCCAGCCTAAGAGACCTCATCACTCTGTCTCTGCTCGCTGGGGTCAGCAGCCTCTTCCTCTCTTACAAAGGTAAACATGTTCACTGGTCCAAATGAAAACTGCATATTACATCTTAACGAGCAGAGAAATGACCTGCATTTATAACTGAACAAGTATTCTATTTTGCACAGTACAGATACCTTGAGGGAGTCATTGGAGAAACGTCAAAGTCCAAAAACAATCATTCATGATGACCATAGTTTTATTATATTGTATGTGATACAGATCACAGTGCATTATATTATTAATTCATTCTTCATCTTTGCATGAACTGCTGCACACACAGGAGCCATCAGCCAGCCCCAGCTGTCAGTGGGTTGGAGGAGGGTCACACACGCTTTGCCAGTCTGTCACAAGGCCGCATAAAGAGACAGACAAGCATTCACTTGATTATTCACACCGCTTGGCAATTTAGAATTTTCAATTTACAGACTACATAAAGTGCCATATATAGCATAATGCTGTTGTGTACTTAATACAGCGCCTCCCTCACCAAAAGTATAATAAAATTCCAGGAATGATTAGCATATAAAAATGATGATAGTACATTATTTTAATCTGAATATTTAACTAAAAAATGGCCAAAGCTGTCAAATGCATGAAGCAGAAAACATCAGTATTTGCAATATATTGCAAATACTTTCCAATACACAAGGTACGGCTAGCTTAAAATATCCACTGGGGTACATTGTAAATGTATTTAGTTGCTCTTGATCGCTGGATTCTACTGTACTTTTCAATTAGACACAGTGCCGGTATGTAGCATTCTGCCCTGAAGGGGGTAGCAAAGACTTCCTTTTAATCCTGCATCAGCAATGAGGCATCTCACAAGAACTGCTATTCACTCCTGCAGATTATTTTTTTTCACAATGAATGGAATTAAAGTTCATTTCTGTTCAAACCAGTTACAAAACAAGCTCATTTGACAGATGTGTTCTATGCTCTGTTGCTCCTCAGACATTTGGTACCTGGCTCTTGTCATATGCTGTATATTCCTGCTTCTTGCCCCAGTGTGGGCCCTTATTGCTTGCCAGTCTGAAGCGGTCAGGGAGATTCTCAGATCAGGCTGGCAGCCGGTTATTCTGACCATGTCCATCAGCAGGTGAGCAGGTGAACTGTCTCGAAGTCAGCACAGCACTGTATCCTTTATTTTCTTTGCATAGTTTATCATGATTTCAAGTAATAAAACACCTGTCTGTTTCATCACACCGGGAACACAAGCAGGGACCTGAGTCATATTCCGGTGTTGTCATTATTTGTTCCCAGAATCGGTGGATTGATTCTGGATAGAACTGTGAGCAATCCAAACTTTGAAGGTATGGCAGTGTTCACTCCAGTTATCAATGGTGAGTAAAATATGAAGTACTGGTAAAATGTATTATAGGATAACACACAAGGTCTTGACTCACGAACAACCTGCCTTTGTATGTCGAAGATCACTTGCAATAAAAATTGAAAGCTGATCTTAGAACATTCATATTGAGGTTGAGTGGGCAAATAACAGTTCATTTCCATTGGGTATATTTGCCTTAATGTATATGCAATGAGGCACATTTTTACCACGGTGTGTCGGTTACTGTGTGTAGAAAATGAAAATAGGCTCATTGAGCATGAGGATTGGGGTGCATTGAGCCTGAAAGCAATTACAAGGGCAGTTTGTAAAACAATGCATTCAATGTGAATGTACTCATAGATCCCGTATTATTGTGAAGAAGAGGAGAAATCAGTAAAACACCAAAAAATAATAATGATAATAATACATTTTTATGACCTTACTTCTTTTTTACACCAACCTCTTTTGTGTCCTGACAGCTTTGTATTATTTTCTTAGGCGTTTCTGTCGTAACTATTGAACAGAAAGAAAAAAAACTAGACATTTGGGATTTTTCAAGCATCTGCTTTTCCAAAGAGGGATGTACCATTCCCAAATTTCAGTCCTCATATACAGGGGCGTTTTGTTCTAATCCAAACCAATATCATTCCATTATTTTTGTGGAAGAGTGCGATTGTATATTTGTAAGAGGGCCTCAGTCTTGACTTTCCATCCTTTAAATATGGTTAACTACATTGATGTAATTACTAATGTTTAATTAGCGGAAATGCATCTCTTAAGTGTTAGGAAACAAATACTAAATTTGGTACAGTCTATAAACTAGCAGGCTAACACAATTACGATGGGTGTGTGTGTGTGTGTGTGCGTGTGTGCGTGTGCGTGTGCGTGTGCGTGTGCGTGTGCGTGTGCGTATGCGTGTGTGTATTTGTGTTTGTGTGCGTGTGTGTGCGCTCATCCCAAGAACAGAATTTTGAGAAAATCAGCAGCACATTGATGTCTGAGGGTTTAGTGGGCTTTGAAGAATTTATTAAAATTTCTCTTTTCAGATGTAAGACTTTTATAGGGGGTAAACTCTTTACAAATCATAAACTGCACGGATCTATAATTTTTATTATAGAGCTGTGTGTGTGTGTGTGTGTGTGTGTGTGTGTGTGTGTGTGTGTGTGTGTGTGTGTGTGTGTGTGTGTGTTAGTGTGTGTAGAAAGCCGAACTAAGATTCAGGGTCTTGATGTTTCCATGATACTAACCTTCATAATTACCTATGGTATTCGCAGAAAAGTTTAATCAAAATAATGGCAAATGTGGATGCAACAGCAAGATATTAAGGCTACGTAAAACGTAGAATCTTGTTATTTCTAAACCTCGATAATCCCAAAGCAAAGACCTTGTTTGGCTTTGAAAAAGGGCCTAAAATTTCAGCGACGAGGAGTAGGTCACTGCTATACCTTCTGCATATTTCCCCTGAAGCGAACACAACCCTGATCAGAATTCCAACTATGCATCAACGCATTCAGTGCTTCTGTGCCTCTAAAAAAGACCTGCATGTGTTGCCATCCAAGTATAGGAAGTGCATTTGCATTCTCTTTCAGCTCTGCTGACCAGAAACACCCTTCCAGTTTGTTAAGTGATCCCTGTGTTGCAAAGCTCTGAAAGCCAAGAGGGGTTTGTTCTGCTTCAGATGATGCAAAGGGATGTGAGTGTTACCATGATTTGCAGCAGCACTCAGTCTCCTAAGATGAAAAGAGATGGTGGAAAATCAACTAATATTAAAATTAACATTCTGCAATGCCTAATCTTATCTGAGACAGACAGAATGGATTTAGAAAAATGCTTTTATAACTTCGCACATTTGCAGGGGGGGGATAAACCTACTTTCACTGTGTTACACGTAAAATATAGTATATTTCTGCCAATTATTTCCTTTACTAAATGACACACCAAATACCATTGGATACTGCTTAAACTAATACGTTAAGTCATTATCTATTCATTTATTTTTTTCAAACATCAAACCAATCAATCAGTCTTATCTCCTGCCACCAGCAGGGCAGAAATGAAAAGTAGAAAGGTTATTTCATAGGTCTTGAAAGGTTAATAAATATGATAATGAAGTGATTTAAAACTGGACTCAACTGCATTTTTGTATAGTATTTTTAGAATTCATGTGGATGAATCAGTGACACAATGTTAATTTGAATCCTTCTGCTGATCTCTATAGGTGCGGATGGAAACCTTGTGGCCATCCAGGCCAGCAGGATGTCAACTTACCTCCACTACTGGAGCGTTCCTGGAGCTCTGCCATCTAAAACGACCACAAACTTTGAAGGACCCTGCTCTACCTTCTGCTCTTTGGGTTGGATACAAAAACCAAGATGACATGAACAAATAATGTTTCTTAGATTCAATTTAGTTGTTTAGTTTAGTTTAATGGCGTGTGATAAATGTCTTTTCAAGGAAGCTCCTCTTTAGTATATATGGAGAAAATATCTTGCTTATAACGATAACAGGAGCTATGAGTTCTCTGAATAAAAGTAAAATGAAAATACTGGCTCATAATAATATTGCTACATAAAGGCATTGTAATTCTTACCTAAAATATCCCAAATAACTGTCATGGTTGCTTCTGTTTCTGCTGCATTTACTCAGATGTAAACTCCAAATCAGCCAGAGTTCTTGCTGGCCTTGTAGTTCCGGGTCACCTGCTCTTCCTCTCACTATCCATCTTCTGCAAGCAGGCCACACAGCTATGACAGTCACCTTCATCGTCTGCTACCTATCTGCATCTCTGCTTCAAGTCAGTTAAGAGAATAACATAGTAGTGTATTGGATTTTTATGATATAAAAATATATAAATTGTATAATATATATAAATATAAATATACATCACATATATATTATTATTTACAAAAATAAAAAAAACAAACCTAACCCATTGTCTAATAAATGAAAGATTATATTTGTAAGCAAAAAAAGCATGGCTGAGAGTCCGAAGTGCAGTGTTATACATTTGGCATCATTGCAACTGACTAACACTAAGGAGCCCAAGAACTGAGCCCTGTGGGACCTCGCATGAGATAAAAGCAGCAGAAAAACTTACACAGTCGGCATTGAATTTCAACACTCTTTTTCTTATGGTGCTGTTGTTGGGCAGGTGGTGATACTGCTCCACGTGGCCAGCCTGATGGTGAGGTGGCTGTGGCGAAGGGGCCTGGACCTAGACAACTTCTCCTTTCCATACCTAACAGCTCTGGGCGACCTGCTGGGGACAGGCGTCCTTGTTCTGAGCTTCAGACTCATTCTGATGGTCAGCCCCTCAAGAAGTGGAGTTTGACACAGACACTTTGAACTTTTTGTTCTCTTTTTATGCAAATAAATGAAACACACAGTCAAGCTTGATAAATTGAAGTAGGTGGTTTAAGATAAAACAAGAGATTGGAGAAAGAAAGTGTGAATTAAAATTGATCTCCAGATTTTCAACTCACTATGGACTATAGTTGTACAATGTTAAGTGAGGTTTCACTTGTCTCAATATAAACACCAACCAGCTTGTCTCTATAGAATCCTGCATGAATACTGGTAAGTAGTGTTCAGGCATCTGTACACCTGTTGTCAGCTATTGAATGTTAAATGGCAATTGTATTAAGGCAATAATAAGATACTATATTAGTTAGAGGGAATGTATATTTTTATGTATATCAGATGCTGCAGTGTCTCGTTGATGATTTGTCTTGTATGGCGTTCTACCTTTAACTCGTGAGATGCCTTGTGTTCTATATTTTCCAATGAGGTTAGAAATCTGGACACCAATGTTGCCAAATTCCTACTTGACAGTGACACTCAGTCTCGTCTGCTTTACACAACTGTCTCATTTAACGCTGAGGATATAAACAGATGTGTGTTTTTGCATAGAAATTATTTCATAGGCCTCTATCTGTATGGCGGCTGTTCAGGCGTGTCAAATGCATTTTAAAGACCTTTCGATCTTCAACAATAAGGTTCTCCAGATAGTAACCACAGATAAGTCTAACCAGAAAGTCAAGGTTACAACTGTTTACATGCCTGTGTTTCAGATTCTAAAATAAATGTAGTTTGTACATTCAGAAGTTTGAACACATTTAAGATAAACTAATTTAAAGTACGCTATCAACATGCAAACAAATAAACTCTTTCAAACAGTTAAAAAATAAATACATAATAAAGAATCTTTGCTCATATGTTGGTCCTCATTATAGGAATTTTAAATTAATTTCAATTTAATTTAATGACATCACCAAAAATATATTTGCCAGGTGACATTTCTGTGTTGACACAGTGTAAAAAATGTATGTGTGTGGGGAATGCACTGATTACTGGTATGCAGGTAAGGCAAAAGATTAAAGACTGCATGTTGTTTGAATTCATCTCTATATGATGCACACTGGCAATGAAGGAAGAATAGTCTTTGCAAAGTGTAATAGACAACAATCTATCTAGAGTAGAGGATTGGAATGGTGCAATAGGGACTGATGGGTTTATTTGCTGGAAATGAAATGAAGATTTCTTGTAAAAGCTAAAACAAAACGAAAAAAAAACAACAGCGTGCACTTTCTCACGCTGGACAAAGGTTGAAATGGGGAAAAAATGAGAGTGTAAACGGTTCCATAATCAATTTTCAAACTCTGCTTTCGGGGCTCAGTTTGAGATATATATCAATTTGTTAGTATGAACTTTATTTTCTTCAGTGAGTGAAGAAGTGTTTCTGTTGTGGAAACATGGCGCAGCTCTATTTATTTCAAGAGATAAACTAGATTAAGTTCAAGAAAATCACGGCTGCCAATGACTTGAAATGTGACTGCACGTTCCCAGGACTTCTGAATTATGACTGCATTGGGATCCAATTATAAAACATTAAGATGGCATTCATTTCAAATTTGAGTAAAATTTGTAAATCATTCTTGTTATATTGTGAAAGTTATCTATTTAGGAACAGTCAAGAATCAGCAATATTGGTTTGGAATATTGCTAACCTCTATAAACTCACATTAAAAACAAGGAATGACAATTGTGCCCTTTATTTATGCATTTATTTAAAAATTGTAAGAGAAACTATGTTTTGGTTTGTCTGTCTTAGTAGAAATGACACAATAAATAAAGACATTATCATAGTTATCACAATCACTTCCTACATTTAAAAAAAAAATGGACACAGGCACAGTACAAGGTTGTCATTGTTCTCCGGGGTCAAAATAAGGCTGTTGATCAAAAGGCACATATGACACATTCACAGTCCAAATGCTATTTGATAACTTATCTTCCTCCTGGTAAAAGGATTACATATTTCGTGCAAATTCAACTTTTAAATTGGCAGCAAAAAGGAAAATTAAATTAAATCAAAATTTAAATGGCATTTTACACATTCACAGACTATGACGAACTGGTACACTGCTTACAGTAATATATTAACAGCCCTCCGAGGCAACACCTTATCAATGTTCTTCAGTTCCTCACCATTATATTTTGCTTGTACAAATGAATGTATCTACTATGGAGTTCAAAGTCAATACACAATTTCCATACTCTGTTCATTAAATAAACATCTGTGGCTCCAGAACTTGACAGTGAGTCTGTGCACATGTGAGGCTCCATCCTCATGTAAACTTGAGGTATGCCGGCACAGAATAGTTAAAGAGAAGAAAGTCCATACGGAATAGGTTGTACAGCTTCTTCTGGTAGAATGGGCTGATGTTGTGGAAGAATTGTGCAGCCATATCTCCTGTAGTCCTGGTGCTCTTGGAGGAGGTGGGGAAGCTGACCTGGTCCTCCACCCCGGCCAGTTGCAGCACATAGCGGGAGTCCTGCTCCAGCGTCTCGTATTTACCCACCACGTCGTAATGGATGAGGCAGGGGTGGCACAGTGAGTGCACCCGCTCCCAGTGCTCATTGAAGGGTTCTTCTCGCTGGGTAGCCGGGTCAACAAGGTAATACACAAACTCCTCAAAGGAGACGTCATCACCCCTCTCCAGGGCTTCAGGCTGTGGGTTGGGCCTGTGCCGCCGCACGATCTTGGTACCGTAACGTTTATGGAAAGCTGTATTGTAACTCCGTGTGAATTTGTTGCGATACGCGGACACCAGCCGCTCAAATGGCTCACGCACAAAGACAAACTTCAGGTAGGAGCGCAAGCGCTGGTTGATCTGAGAGGTGGAATACTCAGACAAGGCGCGTAGGTTTCCGGGGACATGCGCCTCATTTGCTGGTATCGCCAACGGATTTCGGATAGATCCAGCAACACCTGTTAGAACCATAAGCACCCGCTTCCAATTTGTGCAGGCCACTTTGGGCACATAGCAGTAGAGCAGGCCGTGCTGGTCATCCACGATAATATGCTTCAGGTCTTCTGGAATGAGAACTCTGCGTTTACGGGTGTAAGAACGACAGGCTTCTTCTAATAGCTCCCTTCTGCCCTGATGGATCGCCTGAACTGATGATTCAACCTAAAATAAAGGACAGAAGAAAAGTCAAGAATTAATGAGGAAGAACTATTTACCTCAAGTCCTGAAGCTAATCTGATAAACACATAAGAGATAATCAATTGTAAACAACCGGGGCTATTTAAAAAAATAATGATTTGATGATTTCCATTTTTTTCTCAATGATTTTCTGGTATATGCAAACATGAAAACGGCATAAAAAAGAAAATCCAACAAGTGATTGAAAAAAAAAATGGTTTTACCAACATTTTACAGAAAACAACAAATGGTATACAGTGTTTCAGATGTTGCACTTACTAACAATGAGCATTGAAAAAAAGGTTTTTGTCATTTTGATGGGATGAGGATCATGTCACAATCCAAGTTCTATGATGATCCGTTTAGATGAAAACAGAAAGGGGTTAAGGGTCTGTTTTAGCCTATATCTGTAAGTGTTGGGTCCACTCAGTGAGAGTTCCTGGCTTGGAAAATGAGTTATGGGGCCCCTCGGAGCAGCACTTTTGCAAAAGTGATTCTGTTGGATTAACATATTAGCCATGACATTCTTTAGAAGGACACATCAAGCTTTGTCCAAAAAAGTGGACCATCTCGTGGATTTTCATTTATGACAGAAGAGTTAAGAGACATGAGGGGGAAAAATTAAACAGAAAGACCTCTGCACTGGAGGTCCTAATCATCACCCTCCCCTGTTGTTCCCCAGCAGCTTAATAAAACAGGTCATCAAGTTCATCTTGGCCCCCCTCATCACACAAATGGCTTATTTACTTCTTTGATTTACTCAGCTTGGCTCACCGCTGCAGCGGTCGGAGCCCGGGACTGTCAGTTTGACACTGTGTGGCTCTCTGTGTATACTGGCAGATACTGGAACATTGGACAGGCTGCAGCCTACAGACACTGATCCTCCATTTTTCGTAACAGATTTTGATCCCATCATGCCAGACAGTTTATCTTCTTTATCTGGTGCATCCCCATACACATGTCCAGATGAGAAGCAAAACATTGTGATATGTGTTTTGCTGTATCAACACTGCACTGTGAAAAAGCTGCATGCTATAATTAAGCCAGGTATCCCCAGGCCCATGTATTCATCTTTCATAGCAGCTCAGCAGCAAAGAGGAGAGTCAAGAAAATTCCAAGCAATTCTGTGAGTAATATGGCTGTGGGTGTATTTTACAACTTAATTTCAGCCATGTGAACATCAGCTTTGAAGAAAGATAGGCCTTTTATAAAGGTTTCTGTGATTTTCCCACTTATCAGTCAGCCATTCTGTGTCACAAGGTCAAAAGATGCAATCAAGGAAAGTTTTCTGTGCTCCATAAAGCCAAATTTTTTCCGACAACTACATGCGTTTTCTGTTCATCACTTGGACTCATTTTTTAACACAGCAGGATGATGTAATGCCCTGTTGAAGAGAATAGAGAAATACATCTCTAGCACACTCAGGGTAAATTATGTCTTTTGGAGCTGATTTGTTTCCTGGCATGAAGAGCTCCCTTCTCACATAGCTGCAAACAAATCTTGGCTCTTACCTTTGCAGCGATTATTTCCTGAAAATATGTAGATTACAAAAAAGATGCTTAGGCTTAATTTGGGGCAGTTTATGGTTGTAAATCTGTTTTATCTCCTGTCACCTCAACCCACATTATCAATGTCTGTGGTGTGTCGTGCACGTTAATATTAATGGGGAGCATGTTTCATTATTGGTCAAAAGGTTCATAGTTTATGTTGGTGTCCCAAGTGTTAGTGGTATAAAATGACGGGAAGCATTCAAAAAGACTAAGAGGTGGCCGATAAAATTAAAACTACCACTTCACATTCAGCAGTTACCTCCAGGGTGCTGAAAAATTTATTGCATTACCATCAGAGTACTGCTGACGAACAAAGTGGAAAGGTGATTAATCCAGGCTGAGGAGCCTCGTGACTGGACAGCAGCCAGTTGAGAGCATTACAAGATATATCCATCAATTGAAGTTTGTATGGGGTTGTATGGGGTATAAAACTACGTAGTTAAGAGTTACAAATTCAAGTTCCCTTTTTGCTTTATTAAACGACTCAGGCTCATAGAGTTATCAGACCAGTTTTGGTGGCTAGATTACATAGTGCTACTGCTGGTTTTAATGATAGGTTTTGAACTTCTGAGACAGTCTGAGGCAGTTTTACTTTCAAACCCCACAATCCAACCTAAACATGGACAAGCAACATTTGAGGTTTAGGCTTAACATGGGGAGAGCAAACGCCAAGAAATCTTGAGGTCTGTTGCAACCTTGCTCTTTTAAATAAAAGCTGAGGGCTTTCTCTTGGCTTTAATTAAATTCAACTTTCAGACTATTGTATTGCAATCTAACACTCCATTAAACACTCCAAGTTTTTTAGTGTCCCAACTTTTTATTTCACATCTTGTTTTGTAGAACACTTCTGGCTGCTGTGTGTAAAAAGTAACATTGGCTGTCATGAGCGTCATATAATATACAATCTATTTAGAAAAACGCTCCAGAATAAAGCCTTCTAAAATCCCCACTTCTTTCTAAGCCAATAAGGCACTACTTCTTATTGATCTGGGATTCTGGCTTCTCCTGTACAAATGAATCCTCCTTAGTAAAACATTTAACAGAGATCTCTGAACTTTCCCTGAACATGAGAAACAACTTCAAAGCAGGTGAAAAAAAAAAAAAAAAAATCAGAGGAGGCAGAGAGATGGGATGGATTTTCTTATCAGCCCCTAGGACTCCAAGTATTCCCTCAGTGAGCTGAATATGAGATGAGTTTTTGATTAAAAATGGTATTACCTTGCTGCTTGCTCCTGATCGGGTTTGTATGAAAGCACAGAGCAGTCCCAGACAGACAACAACCAGAGGCCCGTTTTTTGACCTCTCAGCTGTGATAGATGAGATTATAGCTTAGTGACCTCAGATCTATCAAGCTTTGGATTCCCCACATGTGGAGACAGTACATATGTGGTCTTTCTTTACAGGGGAGGGAGGGGGAGGTCAAAACTACAGAGCAAAAGTGCAAGTGATGGTTTGAACATTGTGTTTAAAAATGAGATCAGAAACAGATGGCTTCAGAAAACAGCTAGGAATCAACTTTTACCTGCCTCTGCATGCATTCTAGGGCTGGTTACACATAAAGAGGTCAAAGTGGTAATCTGTCTCTGCATGTGCAGCACTAGAATTGAAGGTTTTAAAGGGGTTGCAACAGTAACTGATGGGGACCGTCTACCAAATGTACTATTCAGCCATTGGGTTACAGCTCAGTTGCTCTCTTCAGGTACCATTTACCCCATGCAAATATGATTATAATTGAGTAGACAGCAGAAAAAAGACAAAAGACATTGACAAGCCTTCCACATCCACCTGTGCCTTTAGATTCTTTATACTCTATTATTAATTAGGAAATGATTCATTCATTATGTTTAGAGGTTTTGTACTTGGTACATGTTGGATCAGTCTATCAGAGAGACACACAAAAATATATACAAGTATCTCATTCAGTCATGCATATGGACAATTTATCCTTGAGGTTTTTGGACTATGCCAGAAAACAAAAGAAATCCCACACAGGGACACGAAGAACATGTAAAATTCACACAGACTTAAAACAGTACAAAATCTTGCTGCCAATTTTGGATTTTTTTTACCAAAAAAATATTAGGCAAGCGATCATAGATGTCTGATCCTCATAGAAGCAGGGATGGTTGCTCTGACTTTGTGGTTACACATGCGTTGGCTATTTTCCCGTTGTTAGGTTCTTGACACGCTGCATGACCACTAATAAGAGCTTGACTTATTGCTCCAGAGCTTGTCAAAGTTTTTTTTTCATTTGGTCAGAACTCAGCATGGACTCTGACCTGCTGTTCCTGACTATCAGCTCCCCGATGTAGGCTGAAAATGTTGTAAAAAAAAAAAAACTGCTGTTTCGGAAATACTCCTTGGAAATAGGATATAATGAAGGTTATGCTAAATCCAAACCAACACTCAATTAACATCTGTCTTCCAACTACTTCTTTTCCTTTCGGCTGTTTCCTTCACAGAAAATCATCTTCCTCCATCTAATTCTCTTCTCTGCATCCTTTTCTCTCACACCAAATAACTTCATGTACTCATTCACTACAAAATATTACCATCTGCATAAAACATATTAAATAGGTAATTTGACAGCCCTGCTTCAAAACACTTTTACAGTCTCTATGACTCTTCACTTCTACTTACAGCTTCTTACCATGCTGTTGAAAGCTGTCATTTCTGAAACATCTGCTGAAACTTCTCTACGCTGTCAAAATGAGATGAACACACATTCCAGCGGGACCCATTTCCGCAGTGAACGCACACATTGTTTATAAAAGACATATTATTGTACTCTTTTTTCAAAGTCCTGGTTTCACTTCTTTACAAATCATTAGAACTGATTCCTACCAAACTAACAGCAATAATTTTTTTCTGTAAAGTGATGCAATGTGTTGTTTAACAACACTGCGGGCTTTTTATGAGAGCAGAACAGAACCGGCAGCAAATATTCATTTAGTATTGTCATTAGCAGAATTTATTTGGTACAGAAAATCTCCAACCTTAAGCTGAGCTTTAAGATTTTCTGGACAAGCTCACTGTGACTATTTCAGTTTCCAACCAACTTGAGCTACATTTTTACCGCAGTGGGAGGAGGTCAGAGGATGCAGGATACAAAGTCATTACAGAAAACACCAGGAGCCAGAAGTCTCCCACTGTGAAGTAAAAAATATTCTAAACGGGCAAAAGAAAACAATCAGACATGGCATTTCAATGGAAGAACAGAACTAAATGAAAACTAACTGGTCTGAACTCACCGCAAACATTTAACCTTGAATGAACTCACACAAGAATGGAGCAAAAATTACAACAATGCTTGCATTCTTCAGAAATATTCGAATATACATGTTTAAATTAATTTATAACCTTGTTCCTATTTATTGTTGACTTTTTTTGTACAGCAATCACTGGATTAGTCTTTCCCTTAAAGGTTTCTTTGTTGGTAAAGCTATCAAGTGAATGGCAATTTTAAGAGGCTGTATACTGTATACTTGTCATTATTTATATTTAAATACAGAACAGAGTAAAAATCAGTTTTGTGCAGGGCTGAACAAAGCAAAAGTCACTTTAGACCGAGTAAATTAAATCTGATGGAAAATGTAAACTTGTGTCAACTAATAGACAGAGCAAATAACAGCATCCCAATATATATATTTATATACACACACACGCACACACACACACACACACACACACACACACACACACACACATTTATATGTATAACTGTATATATCCGTATCACACTTCATTATCACTGATGATGGTTTTGCTCCTAAACATTGGTTAAACACGAGTTACCTCATTTGAAAAGACAAATATACTGGAAGGCAGGGAATGTTGCATCATGTATAATTTTGTTACACTTTCTGTGCATCTTGCTCAAATGTTTTTATTTTATAGATTATAGACAAATTCTTTAATAAATAGAAGTAATCCATTTGTCCCTACAATCTCTTAAATTCTATGTAATTAAATGTACTTTTAATTAAATAAATGTTTTTGTTTTATTTTAATATACTTATGCAGTAATAGCTCTTAGATAAAGTATAAGTGAGGTTGCCATGCCTGCTGTGATAATAAAACAGAAATGATATTTGACAAATACTTTTCAATTTTTCAATTTTCAATTATCTGCCACTGTGAATAAAGCTGCTTTATCACAACTTAAAGACAAAACAAGAAAAATGTAAGTTGAATTAAAAAAAAACGTATTCACCTAATAAGCAGAAAAAGTAATTATTGTAACAACCGTAACGCTTCAATTAGTTGTAATCATGAAGGATTATTGAGTAGTAATTACTTGCAAGTAAGTGGAGTACATCGTTTCATCAGTATGACATCCAAACTAAACTAATTTCCATCTCACACACCCGGTATTTGCTGGTTTCAGGTTTTCTCAAAATAAGTGTGAGGGAATTTTTGCCGCAATGTAACACCTTGTGATGAGGGGCTAATAGGGTCATTGCGACCACCATTGTTATGTCTTTTATGAATATTAAACTATTAATGTATCATTTCAGCTATCACCCTGTTACTGTTTGCACTACTTCAATTATTAACCAAAGGTCATTTGTGCCTGTCCCTCCCAAGCCTTGTAGTCCCTCTGTCTCTATCGAACTTTGCTTTTTATTTCCCTCTTCCTCTCTCTTGCTTGCCCCCTCTTTCTACCCTGCTGGTTGAGGTAAAAGGGCGCCCACATTGAGATTGGATCTGTCCAAGGTTTCTGCCCCATGAGAGGCAGGTATTTCCTCGCCACTGTCACAGTGTGCTTGTTCATGGACAAATGTTGAGTTTCTGTTAATCATTGTGGTCCAGACCTGCTCTACAAGTAAAGCGCCATGGCACGACTGTATTGGGATTTTGCACTGTATCAATAAAATATGACTGGACTCGATTTGTGGGTTAAAGTTGTTTTTCAGATTTAAAAAAAACAAAACGGTGACCTCTGAAAAACACTTCCAGATATTGCACTGATTCTTCAAATCAGACTGTGTAATGTATTTTGATTAGTTCATCTACTGCAGGCATAAAGCAAGGCAAGAGGTTGACAAAGGCCACATTTTAATCTGATTTTTCCCCCTCACAGATTTTCCATTAAAATGTGCGGCATTTTCGATTTACGTAAATCATACGTTTTTATTTCCGCCAGGAGACCAACGAATGGCATCCTACAATGTTGGGAAATCACTGAATATGATAATTGATACCCTACTTAACACCAATTACTAAAGTTATGAATGATTAATGACTTCTACCTGTTATTGCTTTTGGCTTTTCTTTCCAGACTGAAGTCAACAGTAACACCTCAAAATTGAGTGTGATGTTTTAAAAGTGCTGTGTTTTGATTTTAAAGAAATGCATCAATGAGCCAAAGAGGACATTTTCCAGACCTGGTCACCATCGTACAGCGTCTGCAGAGGACTCCTCCTTGGCTTCTGCCCACTGCTTCTTTCACCCAGCGGCTCGGAGACTAAGGGGATACAATAAAAGCACCTGTGAAATTTGACTGACAGAGCTTTTACATACCAAACTGCAGTTACCACAAATGTTCCAAAGCAACATTCATCTGTTAACTTGACTGACTCACCAGTGCAAGGTCTGTAAACTAACAACACTTACATTCAAGAGCAGGGCTGGGCAATATGGAAAAGTCATTTTATGTAGGGTCAGTTTAAATAATTCTCATACTTTTTATTTGGAGAAGAATCAAATCAGGTACCCAACAATAAACTCTTTGAATCCCCGCATATTTAGCAACGAATTGATTCTGCTGACATTCAAATGCTGAAAACCCTTTAGATACTCATAGTAATCCTACAGATTCATTCATACTATGTCGCAGCGCAGTATAAAAAAAATGCAGAGAAATTGGAGTTAACCAAAGACAAAAAAAAAGGGAATGCATGCAACAGTATTGGATTTGTAAAACCACAGGTTGAACTAGAGCTCCCTCCTATGATGGGTCATTTAAAGGCTTTGGCAGCCACAGCAAGCAATTTTCTATATTTACAGTGACTTTTTTCACAGTTTGTGGTAGGTGAAGACCCAAAAACAGTCACAGATCAAGACAGGTTTGGAGGAGAAGCTGTGCTGTGTCCAATCCTGGGCTATTTTTTCTTTTACACAATGAAAAGTTTTTACAGCTACTTTGGATAGCATAGCTGGCGGTCTAACAGCGATTGTTTCACCAAGGCAAACAGAGAATCTGGCCTTTCAACATGGCTGAAGTCAAAGCCAAGTTCTGAGAAGATGACAGAGTCTTCTGATTGGAGTGGATGACATATTACACATGGCATAAGGTCAGATGATATGGAAATAAAACCATTGGATGTTGTAATCCAGTTGTTGCAAATCCAGCCATTTCAACAAGGAAGCCTTGAAATCATTATCATCAAAGAAGAATTGTAGTTTATTAGTCTATGAAAATAAAATTTGACAATTGTATCTAAAGATACACACAATTATTTTCAAATAGGGACACACAATGGTGCAGTGGTTAGCGCTCGAGGTGGGATAGGTTCCAGCACCCTTGCAACCCTCAGTGCATGATTTGCGTGACAGATAACGGATGAATGAATTTTCAAGTATAACTGAATTATCCTGTTTTGTAATTTTGCCCACAATAAAGTAAGAAAATAAAAGCTCAGTGAGAGCAACAAAAAAGTGGCTGATACCAGACACCCTGAGGGAGGCGGTGGACATTGAGTCTGAATGGGCCATGCTCTGCGCTTCCATTGTCAAGGCAACAGACTGGAGCAGCGGCCGTAAGTCAGTCGGCGCCTGTCGCGGCGGAATCCCTTCAATTTGCTGGTGGACCCCAGCTGTTAGGGATGCTGTCAAACTGAAGAAGGAGTCCTATCAGGCCTTTTTGGCTTGTGGGCCTCCAGAGGCAGCAGACAGGTACTGGCAGGCCAAGCGGCATACGGCTTTGGTGGTTGCTGAGGCAAAAACTTGGGCGTGGAAGGAGTTCAGGGAGACCATGGAGAACGACTTCAGGTGGGCTTCCGGCGGCTCAGGAGGGGAAAGCAGTGCTTCGTCAATACTGTGTATGGAGGGAGCGGGGCTGACCTCAACGCAAGATGTTGATTGGTGGCAGGAATACTTCTCAGACTTCATCAATCCTGTCGAAACACCTTCCAATGATGAAGCAGAGCCGGGGGACTCTGGAGAGGGTCCGTCTGTCTCCAGGGCTGAAGTGGTCAAAAAGCTCTTCAGTAGTGGGGACCCAGGGATGGATGAGGTCTGCCCTGGGTTCCTCAAGGCTCTGGATGCTGTAGGGCTGTCCTGGCTGACAGCCCTCTCCAGTATTGCATGGATGTCCGGGACAATGCAGCTCGACTGGCAGGCTGGGGTGGTGATCCCCCTTTTTAAAAAGGAGGATTGGAGGGTGTGCTCCAACTACAGGGGGATCATACTCCCCAGCCTCCCTGGTAAAAGCTATTCAGCGGTGCTGGAGAGGAGGGTCCGCCGGGTCGTTGAACCTTGGATTCAGGAGGAGCAGTGTGGTTTTCATCCTGGTCGTGAAACAGCGGACCAGCTCCATACCCTCAGCATGGTTCTCGAGGGGTATGGAAGTTTGCCCAACCAGTCTACATGTGTTTTGTGCATCTGGCATTCTATCGTGTCCCACAGACATCCCTGTGGGGGGGTTCTCCACGATTATGGGGTACCGAGCCCCGTTATACGGGCTGTTCGGTCCCTGTTTGACAGGTGTCAGAGCTTGGTCCGCAGGTTGTAAGTTTTACCCGTTTCCGGTGAGAGTTCGACTCCGCCAGGGCTGCCCTTTGTAACCGATTCTGTTCATAATTTTTATGGACAGAATTTCAAGGCTCAGCCGGAATGTCGAGGGGATCAGGTTTGGTGGCCACAGGATCCAGTCTCTGCTGTTTGCAGATGATGTGGTTGTGTTGGCTTCATCGGGCCATGATCTCCAGCTCTCACTGGAGCAGTTTGCAGCTGAGTGTGAAGCAGCTGGGATTAGGATCAGCACCTCCAAATCCGAGACCATGGTGCTCAACCGAAAACAGGTAGAGTGCCCACTCTGGGTTGGGGAAGAGGTCCTGCCCCAAGGGGAGGAGTTTAAGTATCTCTGGGTCTTGTTCACGAGAAGGATGGAGCTGGAGATCGACAGGCGGATCAGGGCACTCTACTCTGAGCTCCTCAGAGTAGAGTAGCTGCTCCTCCACATAGAGATGAGTCAGATGAGATGCCTTTAATGAAATTCCTGCAAATTTTTTTGTGTGGGGGCTCAGTGTCTAAACTTTGGCCAGGTCTCCTTTTTCAGGTCTGCAGGACATTTTGTATAGCTTTGGTGTACAACGATGGTGAAGACGATGACTTGAAGGCAAAATGTTGAACAAAAAAAAAGTATATGAGCGTTTGGACACAGACGCTGCATCAAAGATGGGGAAATTGAGGGCCCTGAAATCATCCAATGTCATACCTGGTAAAAGTATTGTGCACCATTTATGATTTCATTCAAGTCCACAACAAGTTAATTTCTTCAAGGAAAAAATATTTTAAATAATTTACGCGACCATGATGAAATCATCAAATCAAATCAATTCATCAAATCAATTCATATTATTAGTAGCCCTAAATTTCAAAACTTTGTTTTTACTTTTTGTGAGCCCAAAATAAAAGAATGGTTGAATGCTTGGATACTTAAAAGATAAGAGTCCTTACATTTTCACATGTGGGTCTGTAGAGTAACATTTGCTTCCCCAATATTATTGCAAGGCAAAAAATGAAAAATAATACAGAATAATTTCGGCTTCATTGCTGAGCCCTCCTGGCTTCACATGTTGTTTATGTTGTCTCTTTTACCCAGTGTTATTGAACTTAAGAGACTGCAATCTGGGCAGGTGAGAACATGTCATTCTGAGGGAAAGAATGTCAAACATTCGGGGGGAAAAAACGGATGGTTCTGGTGTTAACTATAAATTGTTTATGTCTTCATCTAGCTCTAGTGAGGACATGGAAGGGTCAAACGTCTTGCAGCATGGACCAGAGCGCCTCCGTATGGCTCACAATGAACTGTAAGGATGTGAATTTGCATTTGCAAGCAGTGTTTTTCAGTGACAATCTGTAGAAAATGAAACGGAAATGTGGGAAATTATGCCAGTAAGGAAAATTTGTGACAAGTACTGAAAATTAATTAAATACCTAAAGGTCTGCCTAAATCCTGTAAACTTCTTGTTGAGCTCTGTATGGATTTCATATGAAAAAGACGGTGATCACGTTGCACTGGACCTCTAAGCTACATCGACATGTGGTTTCAATTAGGTGGAGGAAACATTTCAAAAGCAAAGAACAGCTGACATCCAAGACCCCACCGATGATGAGGTTCTGCTCAAACTGTAGAAGAGCCACGTGAGTGGTAAGTTTTCCAACGATCATTGCGAATGTATATTCATCAAGTCACACCTTTTTCTTTATGAAGAGGAAAATGGTGAATGTCAACAGAGGAGGCATCTGCAAACACAGCTGCACAACAGAAAGCAGGAGAGTGGTTTTCGGGCGTGGAACCCTGAATTTTCATAGAATTTCCCCTATGGGGATCATTGAAGTGTTGTGTTGTCTTATCTTATGTCTTATCATAATTTTGTAGCTGCTAGTAATGAGATTTTTCTCACTTTAAATCACATTGACAGTCACAGTACTGAGAAAAGTAGCTGCAGTCAATAAGGTCTCATCTTCAATTCAGCTCAACAGTAGTTTGAGCTTTAAAGTCTAATCTTATTAGAGTCATAAGTTAGCTTCATTGACAGCATGCAGAGCAATTACACCAGCCCAAGGCCTGCTCTGAACTGCTTTGGTGCTCCTTTACACACTCACCTCATGATTCCTAATGCTGTCAGTCAGCAGTATTATCAAACCAATGCTCACATGCCATTAACTATGTTTTTATGTCACATTAAATCATTTTTTAGCTTTTCATGCAGTCCAGTGAGTTCATTTGCTGAAAACATGACTTGACATCAATGAATACGGACAACTTTACCCTAATTAGCATCCACTTAGGAGTCCAGTTACCTTAAGGAAATAATGTAGTTACACATAAAGTGTAAATATAAAAGAATGATGAGGGGCCATGATGTGTCAATGTTAGAGTTGATTTCTATTTTTCAAATATAAATCTTATGCTGATAAATTCTTGAAAAAATGTATTTTGCCTTGTTTTGGTTCTTATGCCATGCTTGGACTTTAACAGCCTTTGTGAAATTCATTCATTGTTTACAAAGCTATTCCTGTTTGCTGTGTTGCGGGGGGGGGGGGCTAGAGCCGATACAAGCTGCCACTGGGCAATAGACACACAACTGTTCATGCTTTTGTTCACATCGACAGAGCATTTACAGACATTTATTTACCTATGACTTGTTGTGAGATAAGATTAATAACCATAGCAGTGCTGTTACCACTGTGACACTTGCCATGAAACAATACCTCATTGGGTTTTGATGTCTGAGGTCTGACAAACTATGTTTGGTTGGTTTAAGTCCCTTACTAGCTTTCTGTTCTCAATGGAACTATGTAGCCATGCAGGAAGAGACAGAACCCTGATTTAAGAGCCTGGATCAACTTGGCCCACTGACAGAAGCTCATAAAGTCAGATACTCAATCTGCATGTCAACACAATGCAGCGGTATCAGGAGCTTATTAAACATGGGAAACATCACGTTTCCCTACTTTATTTTGGTTAATAAAGCACTTGATACTTGAAGCAGATTTATCAGATGCCGTCAAGAGAAATACCACTAAAAAGTATAGAAGATAAGGACACTTATCTTTAATGGGTCTCATCTTTTCTTTACGATACAGCTACAATACAGTATTTTAATAGTCCTCTCATTGCACTTTGGTCATCTCCATGCACACCATGGAAGAAATTGCAAAGTCTTTTCCTACTCATAGTTAAGACATCCATAATATATCACTAGAAAATTTTAATCGCTCAAATGTGTACGCGATAACAACTCCCTGCTGCTGCACATGAATTCAGAGATCCCTTGGTAATAGTCCTGGTCAAACCTTGATCACTGATAATTACCTTGTGGCGATCCAATCATGAAAAATACCTGGTGTGATGGCTTAAGGTTCAAACTATCAATAACATGGTGCTGTGTTCATATCTGCAAACTGTATGTCTGATTTTCTTTTATATTTGAGGTTACTGTTGGTCTTTTCCAGAAACTGCGAGGCATATGTTGATCAAACAAGTATTGGACAGGCACAAGTTCAGAAACCAATATTTCGAGAAAGCAGTGTAGTGCAGGCTACTGAAAAACAGTTGATGACTGATTCTAAACAGTATAATGGATAATAATGCATACCAGTGGAAGAAATATCTGAACATATGTGAAATATACATCAAAGATATTCAAATTTGAGTGTAAATTTTAGTGTATTTACTGCCAGAGCCAAGTTATGCATCTTTACTCAAATGCAGTCAAAGACTCAGTGTCCAAAGGCAGGGTTTGTCCTGTCTTTGAGCTGCTCAGCTTCACACTGAATTTATTTATCAGTCCTGCTTGTAAAACACATGACCACATCCTCATGGAAACGGAGTCATGAACACATGGCCAGCTTGACCGAACCCGAAGCCCTCTTTTCCGTGCTCCTAAATAAAACACCTGCAGAGCTGAAGCGGAAATCAGGTTTGAAAGGGTGTGTTGTGCGGCATATGTAAAATCTCTATTCTCCAGCTGGAATTAAAAAAACTGCAGAATACGACAAAATATGAGGGCAGAGAGCTGAAAAGTCTGAAACTGAGTTGCTACATAATAGATGATGCATCGTAAGAACAAGATATTTCGGATTTTGAAACAATCACAATATAAGCTGTTTGCAGACATCCCCCCCTTACGCACACCACCACCACCACTGTTCTACAGAAAATCACCACCCCTGTCTATTTAAAAAGGAGCAGTGCTGTTGGTTTAACCCTGTCGATTCCTCTCCTTCACATTCCTGCGAGCTCGTGCAGAAACGGAGGCTTAGCCAATGCAAAATATAGAAAAAGCCAATGTGTGTTCCCCCTGTCCGGGCCATAAACGGACCTCTGTGTTTAGGTCCCACGAGACCCAAAACCCCCCGCCCTCCACCTCACCCGTCCTTGGCCTCTGCAGCCAAAGAGAAGCTTTAGTGAGAGACAGACTGTACAAGGGAAAGCCTGATCCTTTTAGGCCACAAATGTGTGTGTTTAAAGGGTGTTCGTGCAACGGGAGGGTGTTTGTGTAGCATTTCCCCTTCATATATCTCCAGAGAGAGGAGGGGAGCTATTTAGAGCATCTCTAAAATATGGCTGTCAATATATTTAATAGACAAGTATACAATATTCCTTTAATCATCCCACAGTGGGACATCTTAAGTTGTTTCATTTCAAAATGTTATCATTTAATGTACAATTTTTTTTTTTAATCAAAATTGTGGTACATTATTTACTAATTACTAACTACACACTGACATCTTATCAAATTCAATTTACCCCATAAATACTCAAATCCTCATGGAATGACCTTAAATGAACAAAAAAAACATTTTAAAATCAGCATCTCACAATTTAAAAGTAAATAACAAAATACTCAATAATAAAATATCTAATCAAAAGGACAATATTGATTAAACACAGGATTTATCTGTATGAGTTTGTGTGGTTAATCTACATGTGTATAAAGGCTAGACCTCATTGAAATCTAGTTGGTATTGTGTTTTGGCAGATATTCACACAGAATTACACATCAGCAACACACACACACACA
>CAAKHD010009012.1:331475-350231 GCA_901007705.1 Fistularia tabacaria | reverse complement strand
GGCAGATATTCACACACACACACACACACACACACACACACACACACACACACACACACACACACACACACACACACACACACACACACACACACACACACACACACACACACACGCACACACACGCACACGCATACACACAGCTCCATAATAAAAACTAAAGATCTGTGCAGTTTATGATTTGTAAAGAGTTTACCCCCTATAAAAGTCTGACATCTGAAAAGAGAAATTTTAATAAATTCTTCAAAGCCCACTAAACCCTCAGACATCAATGTGCTGCTGATTTTCTCAAAATTTTGTTCTTGGGATGAGATATTTGTGCATTGTACTTCAAAGTAAAGAAAAACATGATTATTTCTGATATTTCATATCAGCAAAAGTATTCAGTTATTCAATGGAATTGGAAATTTAAAGTAGTGATGGTCTGAAACGGAAATGAATAAAATAAAAATCATCAATCAATCAATCATTGGTATTTACAAGTATTTTTATACAGGTTCTTGGTTTGTCATTCTAATGTTGTATGAACAGACAATAAAAATCATCATCATCACGTACTATTGCCTTAGTTAACAGAGGCTTTACTTGGTTCCCCCAAAACATTATCGTGAGAATGAATGGGAATGCATGAAACTTGAATATTTTTGACTATCCAGATCATTTGCTAATGGTAAATCTATGTCAGCCCAGTGAACAGCATCCAAGTGTATGAGCAATGACCATGTTTGACACCTCCAACACCACACAAAACATACCGTGGCATCTCTTTTGTCACATTGTCCCACGCCATTGTCATGACAATACAACAAGTGTGGAAAGGCAAGCTGCTCCTGAGGTTTTGCTATCACAACTGTCAGAATAAAATGACAAACTGCCCATGAGAGGATTTAAAAAAAAAAGAAAAATTAAATCTTTTGTGCAGATATATCAAATCCTGTCTTCAGCATTTATCTCAAGTGCTTCAAGCATTGTCAGGTGTTCTGAGAATGTCTTTTCTGTTTTTATTTTCAGGACACCTAGAATATTGCGAATAAAGACAGAAGGCAGCAGGGCTTAGACTATATTCAGGTTGAGTGCAGCTCTTGTTCATGTCAGTTGAAGCAATGAAGTGACGCAATGGTCATATGGTGCTCCAGGGAAACAAGAGACGGCCAACAGAAAGTTACATCTGGCCCTACTTATCTCACAAAAAAGAAAAAAAAATCAATAACGTGACATCATCCAGTAAGATGAGGTTTTTGCTAAAACCATATATGCAAGTTCACATTCCTGGTGATTCATTTTCCCATGTAAATACTGTGACTCCTTAAAAATACTGAATCCAAACGTTACATTATTAAAGACAGGAGCATTGACTTTTGTGCAACAAACTGATTCTGAGAGTTGTACTCTGTCTTCCTCTGTTATATTTCATTGTCCAAACCATTCTTTTACAACATTCCCTGCAATGTTTCATCAACAGGCTACTCAACATTAAAGTTAGTTTGGCTTGAGTCCTGTCCTACATGTTATTACACATTGCTGGATTCTTGAACAAGAGTAAACCCACAGATGGAGTATGAGGGCCTTCTGTCCGTTTGTTTGGTGGTGGGGGGTTGAAATTCCAAGAATCAAGCCAAAAAATTTACAAATTACATAAATAAATCCTAACGTCGTCATAAAAAGATCTCAACTGTAAAAGTCAAAGTTACAAGCTTAAATATCTTATTTTAGAGGTGATGATTTCATAAAAACACTATATGAAGGTGCTTTTGATAAGCTAGTTCGGAAATAAGCTCCTACTAATACCACATTAGGATTTCTTCTAATATTAAATATGAAGAAAAGTTTTCATAATTTTTAGGAGTGGTTTAATAAACTTGTTTTATACAGAAGTGTATTTGACAATTATTAATGTTTTATCATTATTGCGAAAAACAACAAATATATAACCTTTTGCTTGTTTCTCCGTCAATCAACTACTAAATTCTTTTAATATGATGTCACATTGTCCTTTTTTTTATAACTTCTTCCTAATTATGGTAAACTATATTCTTTCCTCAGTGTGACCCTGGCACACTGTCCAGGTATCCCGTCACATGGAAGCTCGTGTCCTTTATACATGAGAGAAATACAAATCATCAACAGCTGTCTTTATAACAGTGCAGTGCAGGGGTTACATTTGATTTAAAATAAACAAAGTCAGCTTAAGGGCACAAATGATAACATATCTGACGACAAAATATAATAACAGTTATGCCACAAAAACATCCAGGTAGGAAGCTGATCCATGATCCTTGCAGGGAAGATTGTATATTAGTGCTACATATCTGAGAGTGTTTTAAGTGTATGAACTGTTCCTTATAGATTAAAGCATTTGTGCTCCTCTGCTTTTAAGTGCACTTCAATAAATTTACTTGCTTAACAGTAACTAAAAATAGCGCTAAAGTACTTTCTACTTTCAGCAATTTGTGTGTAAGTATGTTAATATTCTCTCTTGAACACACAGTACAGCAGTGGGAAGAATTGGGTCACAAACAGAAGATGACAACTCAACTTGAAGATTTCAGAGAATGAAAAAATTTGACTTCATCATCAAAAAAAAAAGATAGTACATCACTGCCTTGCTCAAGAAAATACTCTTGGGCTTTGCAAAAGGGAATATATGTGCATATATTTTAGAAGTACAAACTCAAATTTGTCCATTAATAACCCTAATAGCCCAATTTACCAAAAAGAAACATAGAGACTCTAATGACCAGGATGTATTTGTTTTGTACAATGGTGATCCTTCATTCTGTTTTTCAGTTTTTAACATTGCATTATTGCTCCTAGAACTCTGAGGTAAGACCTGAAACAGGGCTTTCCACCCCAAACACTGAAGGTGCTCTAATGATGCTGGAGTGCTAGAGACGTCCTTTTTATCACTCTAATGACCTCAAGTCAAGCCCAGACAAGGAAGGTATGAGGTGGATTTATTTCTCCGGTGCGGAGGTAATGACAGATTCTCCAAAGGCAAAGTTCTGCTTGTGATTAAAATGCAAGAACCTTCTTGCTGAACAACCTTCAACTCACATTTAAATCATACATTTACATTTGTGTACCTGGATTTCTGTTTGAGGGTATGGGCAATACAAGAAGCTACCAGTGCTATATTACATAATACACCTCAGTCCAGACACCACTGCACCTCAACGACTCCCTCCTCTTCATTTAATGTGTCTGTGGTATTTTATGGAGGCACCACGGCTGCCAGTGTTGCAAAGGCAACAGGGATTCCAGTGGTCCTTGACAAAAATATTTGGAGTGGTAAAAAGCTGTTCAGAAGGTGGTTCTCTATAAATGTCATGAAGCTGGAAGAAGGTCATATATTAAAAGCCATGGAGCCTGTCTGAATAAGTGAAACCATTTTACCCAAGTTAGTAGAGTAGTCCAGCCTGAGATGAAGAAAAGGAAAGAAATGTACGAACTGTTTAAAATGGACAGTGTCTGAAATGTAGGAGGCACAACTCTATACAAGTATTTATCTTAAATGTAGTTTACGGAGTTTGAAGTACCAAGTGCAATCAAAAAGATAATACAGTGTATCTAGTGACTGTTCTAAAAAAACAAAACCTTTACTTGTTTGGAGCAAATGCCATGTTTTTGTCTGCAGAGGACAGTGTTAAGTTTGGTAGAGTTTGACAAGGTTCAGCGACTCAAAAGATGATGCAAAATATATAACTCACTGTAACAGCTTTTGAAGAGGCCATCGTGAATCCTTCATTTCTTATCAATTTTATTATTGTGTTGAACTTAAGATTACAGACATGCAATTTCATTGAATTTGCGCCTTTTCATATACATGGAGGAATGCAACAGGCAAAAATAGACACAAAACCAAAAAAATTAGTCTTTATCACAATAATGTGTGACTATTGCCACTAGTACAGCAGCTCCAATTGATTATCATAAAAGTGATTGCCTGTGGCAGGTGTTGCACCAATTACTGCCTGAGGATTGAAACTGAAAAACTACTGGAGCAGCCTTTCGGATGTGTAGGAAGCGGAACGACTCTCCACAGGTGCTGAGGCAAATGTCAAAAAAAACGATTAGGGCTGACCATTCTAGACTGCAAGGTGTAGATTTTTGGAAAAAAAAGGGCAAAATGTTCACAAAAGGCTATCAAAACTCCCCCATCAGCAAGTGGCTGCACTGTTACAGTGAGATGTGCATGGTCAGCATTTGCCATGTGCCTGTTCCCTTCATCTGGAAGAGCTTTTCTTTCGGTTATACTCGCAGCACACAATTTCGCAATGTTAAAAAAGTTGACAAAACTATAGAAGAGTAATAAAATACAGCGGTGTAAATTGCTCTACTCCATAGCTTTTCATTTTCTCATTGGAAAAAGGGGATTTATACGAAATACTATTTGATGATTAATAAAGATGGCCCAACTGTGCAGAACATCTCACTGTGCAGACATTAAAATCACTCCTGGTTATTTTTTTTTTTTTAAGTTAAATGCAAAAAGATTGCTAAAGCCCCAGAACTGACTAATGGTGAAAGAGAACATTTCAGCAAATTCTTTCCAGTAGTCTGATAGGGTGGAATGCTGCTCGTCTCTGCATGAGGCTGGTCTTTCATAGATTCCTAATAACTCTTTACATACTTCTTGCTCCATGTCGCACACACTTCCAGAACTGACTGAGCTCTCTCTTACAAACCAAGATTCTCCCCACAGTATGGGCTATATAAGCATTTTTTTGGCCCATGATATTGCTGGACAGGTCTGAATGAGGCCATTGTGTGTGGACCTGGAAGAGGTGGAAACACATCTGAGCCAGAGCCAACCCTACTGCTACCAGCCAGCTGTGACTTCTCCAAGCCTTCCTCCACCCAGCAAAGGAAACACTTATCACCAACTAATCAGTTTGGTAATTAGATTGTTCCTTGACTCTGATCTGAAATGTGCAGGGTTAGGTAGGGTGGGAACGTTGGAAAAACCAAACATAGACATGTTTCAAGCCCTGAGACAAGTGCTTTGGAAAAATCTCTGGTGGGAATATAATCCACTGATAATGTCATTGATGTTTTAGTCAAATTAAAAAAGACATTTGAGAGCAGTTGGTTTATAGTGAAATTCCTTGTGACTTCCTGATCACTTTGGTTGATATTTCAGACGTTTGTGGAGATTTTTTTCTTGGTTGTCGTTGGAATTCCGGTGTTATTTCCAATATTTTTCATTCTAAATTCAGTTAGGGATTTGACATCACATTATATATAGCAAGAATGGGGCTTTTCCATGAAAAAAGCAGCAGAACATGTAGACCTGAGCAGAAACCTCTTCAGGTCCAGTTTCATATTTGCAAACCTGACAGAACTGTGAAACATATTCGATGAAAAGGTGCCGTTTCTAAGTTTAAACCAAGTTAGCACTGACTACGTATTAATTCATATTATTTATTACAGTGCATTTTAAACCAAAAATACAGATTGAAAGTCATGATAAACTAGTCAACTATAATCAACCACCAATCCAAATCTTTAAAATTATGTTGGGCTTTTCACCCAATCGCTCATAGCAGTATCAGCAGTGTTTTAGTTTTGATGCAGCATAGCTTCACATCGTAGAAAGAAAGAATTATGAAAGAATGAGTGCACTCAAGATGTAAACCCCATATCCAGTCAATTACAGTCGAGGGTGAGTCAGCTTTATATCTCAGCCAGGGATCAAAGCCTCACGTAGCAACAGTTCGTTGTGATACTCAGTGCAACGTGGAAATATTTTAGCTTATCTATGGCAAAACCAACTGGCCCCCTGACATGGGAATCAGTAGTTCTCACTGGAAGACAACATGGACAGCATTTCTACCTTCCTATCGAATCACTGTGGAAGGGGACACTACACATCTTATCATTGGCAAGTAAAAAAAAAGAAGTGTTAACAGTTTTCCAAAAGCATGACAATAACTACTGCATCATCTGCCCCTCTTTTCCTAGTTTTATGCCCTCTATCATTCAGCACATGGATATACATTTTGTTGGGATCCAAATACTACTTTCCCTTAATTATAATATTAAGAGGAAAAGCCTGTCAAGCAGCTATACATTTTTTAATCACAATTGTATTCCGATGCATTACTGAGATGGGCTGAAATAAAACGTCGAGAAAGTTTCAGGGAAAAAAGTGGGGGAGATTCCAAGTTTCAAAAGAAAACTGAAGAATGAAACAAAAACAGAGCAATGTGGCAACAAACAATTGAGTTTTTTTTCATTTGACATGTTTGCCCCACTGAAATCAAGGACCCTTTTCAAAGACAAGGCAGGAGCAGCAGCAGTCGAGGGGGTGTGCAATTGAAAGGAGAAAACATTTAATAGGATTAAAACGTAAAATTATATAGCTATTATAGCTGAAGATCAGTATGCATATACTGAACGGGCCTACATGGATTTTTTAAAGTGTAAAATATCCGTTTTATGTCAGGATCCACATTCCAATATCGTAGGGTGCTCTGCTGCCCCCCCGTGGTCTGCAGCCTGAAACGCGGGGAAAGTTGCATATTGCACCTTTAAATGGAGCACCGACACAAAGAGCCAGTGTGAGAATGAGGAGGAGATGGAACTGAGGTGATGAAGGCAAATTTCTGCTCACCTGGCTTCAGACTGCTGTTAAAGTAAAAGATGACCATGATGAAGCATCCCAGACTCAAGGCGAAAACCATTCGAATGACTTTGGGTTTCCTCATCCTGAGTCTTTGGGAAGGACCGGGTCGACGAGCCAGCTCCTGTCGGGTTTCATGCGAGAACAGGAGGGGAGGGGGTGTTGGTTTGTTTTAGTTTTCCGAGCTTTCGGAGTCACTTATGACGGATAATGGCAGCGATACAGTTCGCTGACCTTTGCTGCCTCTTATCTTCCTGTACATCCTCACATGTCCAGCCTGGAGGTTGTGGTGGTGGTGGTGGTGGAGAAGGAGGAGGGGGAGGTGGGCTCCACAATGGCAGGCGGCCGGCTGCGCGCCGTCGGAGCGGTGTTTCACTGAGTGGCGCCTGGAAGAGGGTGGACGACGGCGCTCCGTTGTCCGTCCGTCAAGCCTGAGTGGAAGCCACGCCAGCCTGTTTGTGTAGTGGGGGAGCAGGGGCAATCTCTCTCTCTCTCTCTCACACACAAACACACACACACACACACACACACACACACACACACAGCGTCTTTGCGAAGGTTCAGTGTACTCATTAACCCTTCACTGCCCAAAACGCACTGCGGAGCTTACACGTGCAGGAGAACCTTTCAAAGTAAAACAAACCTTCGTGTGAGATTCAGATGACCATTGAGTAGGAAAGTCGAGGTTTTAATTTATTTAGACATTCATTTGTTTCTTTATTAATTTTTTCACGACCATAACATTCCAAAACCGCACAGAGACCGTGGTATCGTCAGTTTATGTAACCCTCTCAATTTTTAAGTCAACTGTTTTTAGTGAATAACAACTGTTCATTAAGAAATCGGAGCTCTCAAACGCTATCAAAGGGAGTGTTATTCGTGTCAAATAATCTGTTAATTCAAAATCTAATGAATAAGGAAGGCATTTAAAATATAACATAAGATAAGATAAGATAATACTTCATTGATCCCCATAGGGAAAATTCGGGTGTTGCAGCAGCAACATTAGAGGGAAAAGAGCAAAAAACAAAAACACACAAAAAACGGAAAGATAAATACACACATATGACAGTGCAAACACATATGCATATGCAAATGAGTACATTCAACACACACGTATACATACATTTTTACACACATACCCATACCTACATAAATATATATATATACACATATACACAATATACCCAATACAATACAATATACACATATACACAGTATACACAATATACATATATATTCATGTTAATCATCAATCAAAGTATATCTAAAATGGACTGTACCCACAATAGTGGTTGCATAAAGTACCAAACCATTTGAAACCAAATTAAGAATGAAAACAATAAAATAGCAAAAGGAAATATCGTGAGGCTGAATGGCACATCTAGTAGTGCTTTTATTTTGAAGAGGAAATGAGCGAATAATCGTGGTCTTCCGGTTTCACCTTTCAACGCTAAAACCGAGCACCGAAGGTGAAAGAATGAGGGTTTATTATTTCGACGGCGTCGGACCCATCCTCTCGTTTTCGCCCCTAGTTTTTTTTACCAGTCTTCGTCAAACCAGCTTTATAATGAATTTCAGTCGGGATCTTATAAAACTTATAGAACAAATATTGAGTGTCATCATCGTCACCTAACTGGAAACACACACACTCACCCAAACACAAATACAAAGATACAAAGGTCAGATCACTGACTTTTGTGGAGACATGCATTTCCACCACTGCTTCACATGTTTACAGAATTGTAGCCGGATGAGTCTGGCAAAATTGATGTGTCTGCATTAATATAGAAAATAAGTAACCTCTAACTGTATTTTTTATGTCATTTTCTGCTGCTTCTCTTTGGCACAATTTTCAGAATAATGAAATGATTTTTTTAAAGGATTAGCTGCATTAAAAAAAGACAAGTGCTAAAACAAACCAACTTACTAACTAACTTGACCACTTGATTTATTTCCAAACACTATACACTAATGTACAAAAGTTTGGGGTCACTTAGAAATTTCCTTATTTTTGAAAGAAGAGCACCGTTTTTTCAATGAGGATAAGATTAAACTCATCAGAAATACACTCTAAAAATTGTTAATGTGGTAAATGACTGTTCTCGCTGCAAATGTCTGGTTTTAATGCAATATCTTCATAGGTGTATAGAGGCCCGTTTCCAGCAACCATCACTCCAGTGTTCTCATGATACATTGTAGTTACTAATTACGTTAGAAGGCTAATGGATGATTAGAAAACCCTTCAGCAATTATGTAAGCACAACTGAAAACAGTTTAGCTGGTTTAGAGAAGCTATAAAACTGACCTTCTTTTGAGCTAGTTGAGTATCTGGAGGATCACGTTTGTGGGTTCGATTAAACTCAAAATGTCCAGAAAAAGATAACTTTCAAGTGAAACTCGACAGTCTATTGTTGTTCTTAGAAATAAAGGCTATTCCATGCGAGATATTGCTAAGAAACTGAAGATTTCCTACAACGGTGTATACTACTCCCTTCTGAGAACAGCAAAAACAGGCTCTAACCAGAGTAGAAAGAGAAGTGGGAGGCCACTCTGCACAACTGAGCAAGAGGACAAGTACATTGAAGTCTTTAGTTTGAGAAATAGATGCTTCACAGGTCTTCAACTGATAGCTTCATTAAATAGTACCCGCAAAACGCCAGTGTCAACGTCTACAGTGAAGAGGCGACTCTGGGATGCTGGCCTTCAGGGCAGAGTGGCAAAGAAAAAGCCATATTTGAGACTGGCCAATAAAAGGCAAAGATTAACATGGGTAAAAGCACACAGACATTGGACAGAGGAAGATTGGCAAAAAGTGTTATGGACAGACAAATTGAAGTTTGAGGTGTTTGGATCACACAGAAGAACATTTGTGAGACACAGAACAACTGAAAAGATGCCGAAATTGTGCCTAAACATTATTTCTAACCTTGTCAATGTCTTGACTGTATTTTCTATTCATTTTATAATGCATACTTTATTAATCCCTCATGGGGAAATTCATTCTCTGTATTTTACCCATCATGGCTGAACCATGAGCAGTTGGCTGCCATCTACCAGCGCCAGGGGAGCAGTTAGGGGTTCAGTGTCTTGCTCAACAACACTTTGACACACTAGGAGGAGGGGGGAATCGGACCAGGGAGGTTCGGTTCCACAGACAATTGCTCTGCCTCCTGCGCTACACCGCCCCCAAATGCTACTCATTTTATAAATAAAAGTGTGACTTTTCATGCGAAACACAAAATTGTCTGGGTGACCCAAAACTTTTGAATGGTAGTGTACATAAGCAGCAAGCAGTTTGATATTATCCTTTCCTTTATTACAACTATTCACAGGAAACATGACAGAGCCATGACATATTCCCTCAAAAAAGTATTTAATACCAAACACAATCATTCTAAAACTAGTACTCCATTTGGAAGAATTTTCATCCCTGTATCTCTGCTCAAAAAGACAGTGGCTTTGCTCTCATTATTCACTCAATGGCATGATTGACCTTTCTGGAGCGGTTAGTCAGATTATTGATGACTCCCCCATCCCCCAGTCCCCCATAACATTCCACATATGTAATTTCAGTGAAGAGCAGCCATACAACCTGGATTACAGGCTTTTCAAGACTTGGCAGAGTAAAGGCAGGAAGCCTGCTAATGCTGGATATATTTCAAGTGAACCTTTTAATACCTTAGACCTTTTGCAACGCAGAGGTCTACTTTGAGGGCTAAATGTTTTGACAACTTATACTTCATCTTATCAGGCTTTTGCCGATTGTCGTCATATAAAAACAGGCAAAAATTAAATGATCCCAGCCGCTGTGATTACTCTTCATGTTCTCCACCAGATCCCAACCCAACACCTGAGTGGATAAGTAGAACATTATTTCTTCAATCATCAAATTTTTTTTTAGCAACAATGGCAGGGTTGCGTGACATACTTATTTGAAAAACGTACAAAAGACTGTCATCACGAGCTACACGTGTGCTAAATCACTGGTTCCTTAGCAACCTTGAAATTTCTCGTACAGTTGTTATTATGCGATTAAAACTAATTGATATTCCACATTTTGGACCTTTTTTTTTGGTTATTTCTTCAAGGTCAAAGACAAAGCATTTTCAAGTCCCACTAAGCCAAATTAACAAGCAAATTAACAAGCAAATTAAAAATGCGATGGATTTCATGTCGTGTTTTATGAGGTCAAAGGAATTCTTTAGAACTTTTATTTATTAGAGACTCTGAAATCTGTAAATACCCATTATATGATATAAACATGCAGCTTGTGCAGGCATCACGGGGAGAGGACCCCCGCAGGCAGGAGCACATGACTGCAGGAGATTCTTCCAAGTCTTACTTTAATCCAACATGTGATACAACTTCACCCTGCCTGACCCTCCAGACCCATCAGGGGGTGAAACTGTCGTGCTGCTTCAACCATAGCAGGCAGGGCTAATTAGAGCAGGAGGGACTTCCTGCTGAGTTGACCTCTGACCTTTACACCACATTCCTCATATCCATTTTGCAAAGTCATGGCAGAACAGGTCCCTGATCTGTAAACTTGCTACTGATCAACCCTGGTAGCCTGTGTTTAATGCCTGACAATGCAGTGGTGAGAGTGACAGGGTTTTTTTTTTTTCCAGTAACCAAAGGTCATAGCAGCAGCCGTCGTGGGAAAATGGATAATAAAACTAAGCACCCTTTCAGAACACTGTAAAACACTCTGCTGAAGATGAACGCTGCATCAGTTTCTGCTGGGTTCTCCGGTTTCTTCCCAGAGTCCAAAAATATGCAATAGGTTCATTGGAGACCCTAAATTGTCCAGATGTGAATGTTCTAAGCCCTTTGATCAATTCAATTCGCGACCCGTCCAGGGTTAACCCCATCTCTCACCAAATGACATCTGGGTTGTGCTCCAGCCTCACTGTGGCACTGAGTCCAGGATAAGTGGCAGATGATGGATGGATGGATGGATGGATGGATGGGTGGATGTTAATTTCACCTGTCAGCAGTGGATAAACAGAGGAGAGCAGGGGTTGTGCCTCCACTGCCCATCCAGTTTGTCTTCCTACAGTTAATGTCAGCTTGCCTGGTAATCAGCTGCTGGTAGATGTGTTTATGAGTGAGTGGCTCCCATGATCCCTGCAGGTTGAGGAGGACTTTAGAAAAAATAAAACCAAACATAAATTCTTCTGGATTCCAAAATGTGAATTTCAGGAGGTGCATTGTGGACAACAGGCTCAGTATTTAGGATGGGTCTTTTTTTCATTTGTTTGTTAAATTTACTTTATTTATTACTCTGTATTTAATCTGCACATAGTGATTGTACTGTGTTTCTTCACAAGTTTTTTAAAAGTGTGAGACTGTGTGGACGGCTGTCAGGAATGTTTGCATTATTTTTGCTGTGTGAGTGAACACTGGTTTGGATAAAGAATAGGTAATGCATAATTACATTTTGATTGAAAATGAAACAATACTTGACTTCAGTAACATTTGACTACCGCACATGTACTTTTTAAAACATATATTTACTATGACACAGATGTTTAACAGTTACATAATTGTCAAATACATACATATAATCAAAAACATAATACCTGACATGAGTTAGTCTCTATCTTCTTTCATTCTGAAAAAATTGAAATAGTTCAAGACGGACGTGGACTCTGAGGTTTTATGAACAAGAAATGAGCATGTGTGGCTTTAGACTCGTTTTTTAAACATTACACTAAGAGCGAAGAAACGCCTCATCATTCAATGCCATGATGGAATGTTGTCATTTCTGGGACTGTGCTGCCCTCTAGTGGCATAATTTCGTAGTGCAATTCCCTATCTCATGTATTTCTCTTCCTAGCCAATTCTCTTCGAAATGCAGTTCTCCTCCCAATATTCCTGATACAAAATCTATCATATAATTAGCCTATTTATGAATTATAGTTTGAATATGATATGAAGGATGGTTGAATGATACTCAGATTGTGTGCTTTATTGATCATTTATAGATGTCCCTTTTTGAGTTTGACTTATCTTAGTTCTTATTAAAAAACTTTCTTATATTGATTTTAAATCGTCCCATTTTTAACATTATGTATAGATTGCTGTTATAACCAAGTCACAAAGAGACACCCAAAATCTCTATAATTAACCTGAAACGTAAAAAAACTGATACAGAGGAATACGTCTTGTTTTATGTGATAAAAAAACCCAACATACAGCATTTTTACAAAATAAAAAATGTGAAAGAAAATATGACTTGTCTCGTGTGAATACAAGATTTTCTTAGTTTAGAAGTTTCTGATTCTTACAGGAAACCAACAATGCAGGTGAATAAACTAAAAGCAAGCAAAGATAAACATGTTATTAAAAAGAATTTGGTTAAAAAAAGGATTCTTCCACATTTCCAATGGACTTTTCCTGACTTAACTTGTATTTTTTAGACGTTAATGATTTCTATCAAGAACAATACGGAGGAAGTCCTGAGTCATTGTATCAGTTTCATTACGTCTCCTCAGGTCAGCCACGATAAAAATGTGTTGAAATCAGCAAGTCATAGGGAAATAGGAACACGTTCACACATAAAAGAGTTTTCAAGGATTTGAGTTCCCCCTTGGAAACATTAAGCCTATTCAGGACACTTCATCCTGAGCTTTGTCCTCGACATGTTAGATATCTGATGGTTTTAAGACTGTATGGGGGACCGTATTTTTTAAAAAGGTATCAAACATTTAGATTTTCTCTCCTCCAGAAAAAAAGAAGCAAGGGAGAAATTTTACCAACAATGACAAAATAGAAAAAAAACATCCATCTGGCACTTAGAAAAAAACAAAAATAAAATGTAATTGTTCAAATGATTAAAATTACATGTTTTAATATGTTTATTTAAAGGATTTTACTGGTGACAAGTAAAAAAAGTGTCGCATGGGCTTGATGAACAAGTGGGCTGACGTCTCCTAATAGCCCAGGGAAACATTTATGTTAACAAATGCAAATGACAAATACCAGTTCCTGAGCTCCAATTGAGGATAAATGGTCTATAATAAAACGAGTATCTACTGTATAAAAACGCATCAAAGCCAGAGGCGGCATGGCAACCTGTGCACATGATTGTCAGAAGTGAGCAAACAAAAGGCTTTCATTCCATCGTAAACGACTGATCCAGGCCGCCAGTGGAGGAGCCTGAACAGTCTCACAGCAACATGGACAAACACAGCTATTCTTCCTGCACAGCCTCTGATCTGCTCAACTGAATAGACTGAGCACTTCAATGGATTAGGCACTCGCGTGGGCGCGCACGCATACACACAAAGACAAACACACGCTCACACTATCCCTTAATGAATGGTGGCTGGGCTGTAGGGACAAACAACGTCCCTCAGAGGACCTTACTAATTTAATGCTAATTACTTACTTATTTTTTATTCATCAGTTAATTTACATACATTTTGAAGTAATTTTTGCCAATTTTCAGATATTTATTTTTATTTCCTTAAGTAGACTCATAGTAGGTTTTGATGAATCTTCTATTGACTTTTAGCTTTTCTAAATCTATTAATGTAAAATTTCGGAACCTTTATATCTCTTGAAATAATTTGTGTTATTTGCCCAAGTATTTTCTTTCATTTTTCAGGATATGTTAAGTTTTTGGAGAGAAATTCATTTACGATTTCTTGATTTTAGAAGGTAATGTAGCGTGGGGTGGGAAGACTGGCCGCCGGAAACCGATAGTCCCCTTTGGTTTTAGATGTAAAGCACCGCTTTCCTCCTTTATTTAAACAAAAATCCAGGAACAGTACGAAGAAATGTAATTAATTTTCTCATTTTTTTGTGGATTGCTGACTATTAAGTGAGCATTACAATATATGGGTCACATTATCTCTCCTTCACAAATTTACTGAGGATAAGATGTAGACAACGCGTTACAGTGCGTGACTGCTTGTGCAAGAGCGCAATGACACCACTTTTACGTCATCAACCGACATTGGGCGGTAGAAAAGAGGTAACGCCGCTTTGATGAGTTCTTTCACGGACAGGTCACTACAATCATGGTGGCAAATATGATGACAGATCGTGACTTGCAATTTTTAGCAAATGGACGATTCATGCTGCGTCACTTCCTCGTAGCCACAAACGGGGGTGAATTACATTTTAGTTCCTTTCCGTTCGTACTCGAACTTATGAGTTCATTTTTTTTTTTTAACTTCGCCGCATCTTGTTTTTTTTTTTTAAATATGCAAATAATATGGAGGCAACAATTTGATTTTAATTAATGATATTATTGCTTAAACGCTGTGACAGAGAATGTTTAACAGCTTACCTTTTTTAAAAGGTACCAAAATAACTAATTATTGCAACTAAGTTAGTTTGCGCAATGAGCATTTCATAATTTGATTCAGTACAGGTTAGTTAAAAAATAGAAAATGTGAAAAATACATTCAAAATTTGGTATAACCTGAGGGTGAGAGAGAATTGTCTGGAAATAGGGTGTAACATATTTAAGATATTCAAAAAAACCCAGATTAATGAAAAAATGTGAAATCTGACAAAAAAAGTAGGTGAAAAGATTCTTTATTAAATCAAGTGAGATGTAATCCACAGTGGTTTGACACCAACAAACAATCCATTTATACAGATGACGATAACACACCGACAGGAGTCGGAATGCCCTCCTCGAGAAGGTGGAGTTCTTTTATACACGCATAAATCTGCCAGTTTATTGGGTAACCAAATTCAAGAGTTCATCAATATGCTTAGCTTTTGCCATGAAGATTCCATTTGGGGGTATTATATAACACACAACTTTTACAGGGTGCACCTAATAAAATTGGCAGGTGGGTATATAAAATGTATGAGGAGGCAAACCGCAGGTTGCAACAGACAAGCATTAAATTAACTGATTACAAATTTTATTTTTATAAACACATCATTGAGTACAATTCAGGCTGTATTTTCCCATTTCACGCAGACTGAAAATGTTGTGATGCAGAAACCAGAGGAATGACACATGGAATTAATCTGCGGCTTTCGACTTAAGCAGAATAATAAACTTGTACTCTGCCATTTCAGTGTTTTGTTCAAAGCAATTAACCCTGGTTCCTTGAGAGTGAACAAATACTGACACGCAAACACACTCCAGCCCATGTGTGGGGCTCAAGACAAGAGACATGATGACATTCAGTCTACACACAAATACAAACCTGATTAAATAAACTGCCATCACGAATTGGACCAGTGTTCAGAGCTGTGCATCGTTCGAGTTTGTCCATATTAACCTGTTGTGCTAAAGTCAATTGCAGTCTGTATCTAAACATATATGGGGCTGGGGGGAGAAAGTAGGGGTTGGACGAAGCATTTGGACCTCATTCAGGTGCTTCCACAGAGGGATATCAATCCTGGCCCACCTCATTGTTTTGGGTTACGGGCTAGGACGTCACAAACAGCGCTGACACACACAATAAGCAGTGACGCATGTGTTAGTGCTCCTCTGAGAAAGACACACTGGCGGTGCCCAGTAGAAACACCAGCAGTGTAACCCCGCTGTTCAGCAGGATGCCCTCAAGATAAAATACTAAAACCAGAGCAAACAAACCCCGGCTTCCCCCCGTCCGGTCTTAGCTCCCACCGGCCAAGTGCTCAGATACTGGTCGCAGTGAAGAGACCATTCTATAAATTGAACTAAAACCAGAGGAGGAGGGGGGGAAAGGTGAGTTTAGTATGAGAGCAACCTGCTAAACGAGCAGGGTTTAACCTCAGCAGCCAGGTTGGCTGATATCTCCACCCGAGCTCTTCGTCACTTCCAGAGTGGTAAACACCTATGAGGAGGAGCAGAAACAAGTTATGTCCTTTTTTTTATTTTTTTTGTTTAAACAAGGACATTAAGTGTAGTTTTACTACTGCTGAACAATAAGCCAGACTTTTTGTCTGCGACAATGGTTTCTCAAAAGATATTAAATAACCCGACTTCTATGCTGAATCTGGGAGACAAGTTCTCAAGTTCTGATCAAACAGTCATCAGGATAATAAATAATGCATTTTCTAAGATTATGCACATGTACTTAAGACTTTCATAACTGTTTTTTAAGACAAATTCAAATACTTTCGGGTTATCGCTGAGGGATAACTAGTACCTCTTTTTGTACTAAGTAAAAATTGACAAATTTATTAAGTGCGAAGTCCCTTCCCGTACTTTAAGAGACCCTCCAGCTTAATGGTTGCATGAAGACAGTAATACATTAACCTAATGAAACAGCAGACCTCAATTCAATTCAGCTTAGAATATGAATCTAAATGTGACATGACAAAATAAAACAATTCTACCACTGCATTTATTTTTGTCAGACCTCTAAAATTTTAATATTAGCACATAAAGGGCTCAGCAGCCCCATTATAATCTGATGTGTCAGGTGGCACCAGATCCAGTGAAGAAATGCAATGATAACTGAGGATGCAAGAATTCATTAGAGAAAAAGGTTCCTGGATTAGCAAAGCCAGAGATTTAGCTTTCGACTGATATACGAGTGTAAATGTGGAATATCTTCTCAAAAATTCACCTCCTTTTCCTTTTTACTTGCAAGTTAACGGTTTATTATTGCAACATTAGGGAACCAAGTTTGTTATAAAAAACAGATGAAAAACTTTATTGAATGTAGCAAAACTGACTTTCAAGGTACAGTTGTGCAATATACAACTGGCTTGTGTCCTTACCTCAGCGCAGGTTGGGTGAATGCCGACAGTGCTATCCAGCTGCTCTTTGGTGAGGCCACATTTCATGGCAGCACTGAAGCCTTGTGTTACCTCCCCTGCGTTTGGACCCAGATAGTGGAAGCCAATGACCCTGTCCTAGAGTGTGGGAATGTGAAAATAACACAAATGCTATTAGTTTTGACAAAACCATTCACATCTCCTATGACTCATCACAACCGAGAATGATAAGATAAGATAATACTTTATTGATCCCCATAGGAATGAATGGAAATATGCTTATTTCCTCTGACTCTCCCCTTTTCCTTCCAAAAGAATGGACTCTAACTCATTACATCTTTTGAATAATTTTAAATATAGGATGGCCAACAAATAATACAACCTATTTCAATGAAAACCAAAAAGGAGGATGTATTTTTCTCATCAACTAGAAGACTTCCTCTATTTGGTGAAATTAAGATAGAAGAAACCGAAAAACAAAACATTATTTTATGGTTCCTAGTCAAGTAAAAGAAAAGAATCTACAGAAAGAGCAGAAGTCAATCATTTAATGCTTTAGTCAATAGATTATTATATTGATTGAGATAATCTTGTGAGTCTTACATTGTCCAGTTTGTTGCAGATGATCTTTGCATAGCAATTGTTGTTATCCCTGCCAGGAAGAGTGAACTCCAGAGGCCAGAATAAACTGTGGTATACCTAAGTGCAGGTGCATGCACACACACACAAACATTAAAATAGGTATATTTAAAAAACAAACAAAACAAAAAAAAGGCCAAAAAGAAAAAAAAGAAAGCTCTACATCACATAAGATGAATCACATCGCTAATGACACAACTAGCCTTTTGAAGTAGAAAAACAAAGGAGGATTAGCTAATTGTTCAACTTATCTGTACAATCTGAATAAGTATCTTTGTGTGACATCTAGAGTAGGGATTCATAATATATAATTAATGAGGTTATGCGTGTGTCTTACTTCAAGGTTGTCTTGCCCATAGAGCTCAGTGGCTCTGTCCTCAGATAGACCACATGAGCCGTACTCGAGTGGAGTGAAGACGGTTGTGGGAACGTTGATGTAGTCACACTGCAAACATAAAACAGAGGCCCCCCAAAAAAATGAGAAAAGCAAATCTGCTGCGGGAGTTTATATTGAATGAGGTTTCTGTAGTATATTATGCTTTGTTAGACTAAATGAACTGTGTACGTGTAGGGGGCATTTAAGTTTCTTGCCAGTTATCAAATACGGATCTAACATCAGAAGTCATCAGACTGCAACTAGAAGATGTTTAATCATTTTGCTAAGAAGGTACAGAATGTCATTGTTGTTACCATGTTAATACAGATTTTTTTTTTTTTTTTTTTTTTTTTTTTTTTTTTATACATTCTTTTCTTTTTTTTTTTGGCCGGTAATAAGGGGCCTGTCACCCCATTTTCCCCGCCTGGGGGGC